>OY787634.1:29840000-30082500 GCA_963678965.1 Cruciata laevipes
ATTGATTAGTGCTCTTACATTGTGGTTCTATATTTTTCAGCTTTAGTGGAGGGTCACTATGAAATCTGAACTTTGGACCTGTTGTTCAGGATCGATTTTTTATCTAATGGTATACGGGTAGGTGTTAGGATGCTGCAGAGATATTTTATTATGTATATGGCCCAAAAAATTCTGTTTCAGATCCCAATGGCCAGTTACACAAGAGGCTGATGCCTCTAAAAAAATCCACCAATGGACGAGTTTCTTTTTTCTTCTTCTATTTATCGTCGTAGTAACAAATTTCTTGTTACTGATGAGGTTTCTTGGACATAAAAAGTATGTGTTTTTGCCAGATTTTATCCTTCATCAACTTGGTATATTTATAACTGTCAAGTTTCAACCCAATAAATATGCATGCTCTTTGAGTTGGTGTTCCGTTTCTTTGTTATTTTCATATGCCATAATTAGACTTGTATCCATATTTTATTTTAAAAAAATGCTATATAATATACGTTTTGGGATCCATCAGGTTCATATGGAGGCTGAGAGGAAGGCCATGCAATTGTCTGGAGATGTCAGCTCGATGCATAGTCTTCCTTTTCTAGAGAAAATCACTTATAAAGTTGCTAATAAGGTATTCTTGTCAAACCAAAATTGTGCGTGATATTGCTTTAGTGTTGTAGTATTTCGATTGAATAATTTTTAAATTTGCTTAATACAGGCCTTATCCATTTGAATATACCTTTCTGTATACATTTCTTGATATGCAATTTTCTTATGGACATCCATCTAGATAATCATTGTCCTAACTGAACACTTTCAGATGGCTTAAGTTTGTCTTTTTAGATGGCTGTTGATGAAGATAATTCAGATGTTAAATCACATAGTTATTGAACCTATCCATCTTTTGGAGCAGGTGATTTGTTGTTTGGAGGGAGCAAGAATTGGCATACTGTACGAGACCTCATTTGCAGGTAGATATGGATATTATCAACTATCAGTTTTGTGGTAGTTCATGAGTATTGCTTCCATTTAATTTTTTAATTTGTTTTTCAAACTGAAGGATGTATTCTCTTTCAAAATATATTCCTTGAGGGAAGTTCATTTATGTGTTGCTTGCGTAAGTATAAGATAACCAAGTAGTTTGCATCTTTACTGTTCAAAATCTGATGTCTATAACCGAATTAATTCAGTTGAGTCAGAACCCTTGCTGGAAAAAAGCAGTTCACACTTTAGCTTGCTGGGAATGTCAAACTTGTATTTTCTGTCTAAATGGCTCCAAAAAATGTGTTTGGTTCTAGAAATAATCTTTTATCTTGTGAGATCAGTTTATACTTGATTTCATTTCTGTTGGCTGGAGCCGAGTTTGCTTTAACATTTTGAGACATCTATTATTATATTCTCTTCAATTGTTGTTTGAGGTTGTGCCATGCATGTGATTCCTTTTGTAATATTGTTTCTTGTTTACAGTCTCAAAACAAGAATAGTAGTCATATGTTGCACTATTGCAGGAGAACCTTGTGAGTTATTCCACTGCGTGCTTGAAAGTAAATCGTTTCTTGAGAAGATGACTGTTACTGAGCACACAATACCTTTTTTCCTGCCCATCCGTGAGGCTGAAAACGAGTTTCTCTCTTCCAATGCTATGGTAATGCCCTTCTTGTGATTTGACATTAAAATATCCCTTCCTGATATTTTAGTGACATGGCCTTTCCGTTTTTATCTCCAGAAATTCATAGACTACATCGGAGAATTATTGCAATCTTTTGTTGATAGGCGGGAACAGGTAAGATATAGTCAGAGTATGGATTGTTGGTTTTGATATGTAAAATTCATTGTGTGCTTACATGATGGGAAGCTTTTCCTTTTTATGTAGTGCATCAGTGTGAAATCAACTCCATGTATTTCTGTTCTTCTTCAGGTTCGCCTCATCCAGGAACTTTACGGAAATCAAATTAAAGAACTTTACCACAGTCTTCCGTATCACTTGGTTGAATTTGTCATTGATGATTATGATTGGTAGGCTGATTAGAACTCATGCATGTTTTCAAGTACTGAAGGGAGCGATTTGTCTGCTGCAAACTACTAACTATTCAACGTGGCTTCTTTCTGCAGTAAGGTGACAGTAAGTCTTAGGTATGCAGATCTAGTCTCTATACTTCCTACCAATGTTAATGTGCTGGCATGGCCAACACACTGTAATTCCCCGACAGCAGCAACAAGCAAGGGAGGCAGTAAGCCGCCTGCTCCAGAACATCTGTCCTATGCCGAGGATGCATTGAAGGTCATGAGTTTACCAGAAGGTATTACCTTCATATAAAGCCTGATACATTTAAAAGGTTCTTTTCCAAACTTAAACAATTTTGTACCTTCATATAACGCTAATACATTGAAAGGTTCTTTTTCAAACAAAAAATTGTCTGGTTTGGTAGGTTTTAGATCTTCTCAAACATATATATATATATATATATATATATATATATATATATATATGATTTCTGGATATTGTTACTACTGATATAATCATCTGAACTCCATGCGCATTATTTTCCTTTTCTTTTCAGCATATGCAGAGATTGTGTTGAACTTGTCTGACGCCATCAAGGAAATATTCTTTCCCAGTTCATCGACACAGGCCTCGTGATGAAACCGCCTTGAACCTACTAGTAGAGTAGTAGATCAGTTCAATTCAGCAAAAATACAATTTATTGAAATTGGCTTCATCTAGTCATATTGATTTAGTTTTTTTTTCATCTAGTCATATTGATTTAGTTGTGTCATGTTTGAAGTACTTTTAAGTTTTAACCTGAGTGGCCTTTGAAGTAAATTTAAATAACAACAATTAGGCCATCTCCTATGGGAGATTTTCTCACAAATTTCCAATTGAATAAATCGGTTCATTCCTAACTATGGAAGGATTCAACATATATATCAAAGGGATGCTCAAATCGTCAAAAATGCAATAAAGTTCCAATATGAAGATTTAATCATTGATGACATCGTTAATTAGTCAGGATAAACGAATATCTTTGGAAGGATTCAACATATCAAAGGGATGCTCAAATCGTCATAAATACAATAAAGTCCCAATATGATCCCACTATAGTACTCTCTCCGTCCCAGCCGAAACTGCACATTTTTTAGTCAACTTTGTCTAAGCATGTTTGACCGTAAATTGCAATTGGCATATGTGCTATAATAGCATCATATGAGATATGATTAGATTCACAATGCGTTCTATTTTGTAGCTATAAATTTTTTAGACCATTATAATGTATAAAAATAAAGTTATTCACAGTCAAACATGCTCTGAAAAAATTGACAAAAAAATGTGCAGTTATGGCTTGTACAAAGTGATAGAAATTATGCATAGATTTATATTGCTTTTTTCCTTTTACATATCAACTAATTATTTCCTCTATCTAAAGCTTTAACAACGTCAATTTTATTATATCGATAGAACGAGTTTAATATGTTAAGGACATAATCATATATTTTATCTTTTTTTTCCAGATGCTTTAGTGTAATTCTAACAAACTTCATTATTTTATTTATTATTTTTTAAAACTAACTCTTCTAAAAATAATGTATTAGAAATCTAAAATAATGTATGAATTTTGTGTATATATACATACACACACAAAATAGTCAAACATGTTTCTTAACATCATAACATAGATAAAATATACTTTTATAATTAAACACTAGACATGTGCAAATTTTGTAGCATTCATCTTGAGTTCTAAAAAGTTTTAAGTTCGTCCACAGATTGTAGCGATACCAGTAAGAGATTGATAAATTTTGGACCAATTCACTACCTAGACAGTCATGGTAGAAGTATTACAAAAGCGGACATATCTTTCTTCTGATACCTGCAAGCCCCTCGGATTAAAACGAAGATGATACATATACAGTTTCTTCCAACAATCTGGTCGCAGTTTATACACAGCAACCGAATCCAGTATCTGTTGAAAATCGCCAATATCTGATAGGCCTTCAGGAACCGACTTTAGCAACCGATTGTAAGTAGCATCCTCAACAGATAGCTTATAGACCAATTCTCTTTCTAAGCATTTAGCAGTTGCTAGTTCACAAAAACGCCTTTCTTTCACTATCTGAATCATGAGGCTCAACATTTCCTGACGCAATACCCAGTAGAAAAAGCTGGTGGTAGCAGTACACCGACAAAGGATAATGAATTAATGATATCATTATACATTAAAAATGCAAGTTTCCATCTCCGATACTACAAAAGAACATCTATTACAAAAATAATTACAAATATATTATCACTCTGTCCTAGCCATAACTGCACACTTTTGGTCAATTTTTTTAAAGCATGTCTGACCGTGAATAACTTAATTTTTATACATTATTATAGTCTAAAAAATTTATAGATAAAAAATAGAGTGCATTGTGAACATAACCATATCTTATATGATACTATTATATCACATATGTCAATTGCAATTTATGGTCAAACATGCTCAGACAAAGTTGACTAAAAAGTGTGCAGTTTCGGCTGGGACGAAGGGAGTACAAAATTTGCACACAAAATTTGCATACTTTTACACATCATCTTGACCCTTCTTCATAATTTCATCTAATGGTTGAGCTTAATTACTTGTCCTTATTTTCCTAAACTGTAGAAAAAAAATGTATCCACCTTTTTAAGACAAATATCTCTTTCAAGTGCAATGTTGGCCACTCTTTCTATCAACTTAATGCTTTTCTATCGACTTCTATTCTGGGATTTTCTTAGTCCCATCAACCCATCAAGCACATCTTCATCAAGTTGAGAGGAGATTCTTTTCGAATCCAAGAATCACTGTTTCTCATGGAAATAGCAGCTTTTATTGTTGGTAATAAGGAGTTTCTCAACTTGATACCTTCGCAACAATTTACAAGGTTAAAGTCTAATCCCGACCCTCTGTCTCGTGCTCTATGTAGCATGTATTTTTCGAGTAGGAGCGAGACATTTGAATCTTGTAGGGTTAGTCATTCAGTGCTCTTGTGGGACTTGCCATTAAGTGATAATTTAAATTTTATTAGTTTGTATGATTGTGAGATAGTATATATAATATAACCATGTGAAAGTGTGTGTAATTGTTTTTTTTACAAACATATATTATTATTAACTAGTTATAGTAAATCACACGTTATGCGGTATATATAAACACTTTTAAAATATTTTTAAATGTTAGAATTATTTTTACGCAAATATTAGAGTATGAATTGATATGTGATATAACTGGTTGAATTAATAAAATTAATATATTTCGATTATATAGTATGGTCATCATTACGATGATTAATTTATTTAAATAGTAAAGAAATATTTGAATTCCAATTATGTAAAAATTTTATTTGATGAAATTTTAATATAACTAATATAAAACTAATCTTACCCATATAAAATTTGTAAAATAAAATACTATTTACGTATATCATAACTACAATCTAATCTTACCAATATAAAACATATATATAAAAATCAATATTTGCAATGTTGCCGTGAATCAAGATTAGTACATCAATTAGGTTGAAGATGAGCTCTTATATAAGTAAAGAGGAGAGCTTATACATATAATCTAACTGTGCATGATCAGCAGTATAATAACATACACGACAATTCAAGGATAGATTAGCCTTTCCAAGTATAAAGGTAAAAGGTTTTTGGCCAGTCATGATTAATTTAGGGTACTTAGTTATGTTAGTTACTTGTTAGTTGTGTTTCTTTACAAATTTTGGCCAAATTAGTTTTCTAAATTACCCTTTCATAAGTGGATTTGTATTGTTTTTATTTGAAAATTTAAATTATATTCAACAAACAAACGTGTTTTTTTTTGGAGATTCAGAATCAATACGAAATATATGTACTCGAATCCATAGGATTTATAGCACAAGTTAAAAGTCAGTAGAGAAGGAAAGGTACAGCCGAGCATCACAATGTGCCTAATTAAACAAAAGGAAGCCTTAAAAAGAACAAAATGCTGACTAATATAAACTCTGTTAGCACATGCGCAGAGTAAGCCATCCACTTTGATATGATCACTTCAATCTCCACTACACTTTCAGCACCAAGCTAAGAAATCCTGCAATTTGAAGCTCTTCTACTGCTGGTTCTGAGGAGGGCCATTGGGAGGACCCATTCCTGGACGAGGCGGAGGCATACCAGGGCGAGGCGGAGGAGCACCAGGCATTCCAGGTCTCGGGAGAGCACGGTAATAAATACGTTCTTAAGTCAAAAATGAACGATAATTTTTGTTTATTTTAGTGACCAACAGCAGCATTAGGCTACTTTTACACACGGATAATTGAAAGCATACAAGAAACTACTTCACAAGGCTATAGAAAAAAGATAAAAGGATAAAACAACCAAAACATGTAGTACTAAAAAGTTAAATCTTTCCTTCATACAAGCATCATATTCCTAACGTCTGCTTACTCCTAGCTAATCAACTAGCTCCCAAAAACCATGAACAAGTTCGCAAAACATGCATAAAAAGATCCAAGATGTTGAGCAAAAGTTCACAAAATATTTTTTAAACAAAATTAGCTCACTAAAGATGCATAAAACCATTTCAAGAGTCTAAACTCAAAACTATCCCTTCACCATCCAAGTTCAACAGAGGGAGCTTGCTTCCGATCCGCATTTTCTTAACATCTTCACTTGAGCATATATAGATCTTCCTTACCATCCTGCAAAACTCCCTGCGGAAAACGAGAAGCAAATGCACATCCAAAATCTTAATCATCTCACATTGATCAAAACTGAAGACATGGTTAGAAAGTTTCAAGGTTACTCACATCCATGGATCATCGCCAACAAGCATTGTATCACCCTCATCATCAGTGTAAATAACCTCCCATTTGTTCCTTGGGCTAAGCTCTCCCTCGATCTCAAACAGTTTCTCGAGTTCCTTAACAAGATCACTGTAGCCCTCCAAGGTTGTCATATCAACAGCGCGTCCAACAGCAACGCCTTGCATATGAACCTGATCATGTCAGAAAGGCAATCACTAATTACCACCATCAAAGTTAACATTTGCATGCACTTAACTAAACTGATAAAAGAGAATTGAAAAATCAGTAAAGACCTTGGTTCGCGTTCTTATGCTCTGTGTCTCCTTGTGTTTAATATCAAGGTTGGACTTATCTTCATTGGTGGCATCAATACCGGTGGAAGGCTTTTCTTGATTCTTAACGTTGTCCCTCAAATCAATGCCAAACAACCTACAACTTGAAGGATTCTCTTGCAATTTAGTCTTTCCAAGTTGGTCGTGAACAACGCCATTGCTTGCCCTTGATGAGACCGGAGAATTATAATCAAAGTGCACCAATCGACCATTATTAGAAACTGCATTTGACAATGCTCCTCCAAGAATTTTTGGCCTAGGAGACCAAAAGCCATGGCTATCCTTAGTTTGAACTTCGGTAACATTGCTAGTGTGGCCAAGGTCAGCAGTTGGAGTTGATCCCGAATACCAGAAAGCCGTATTTTCTGCACATACCACTTCACATATTAGTACTAAAATTCAAGAGATGATAAAATTGTTGGAACATAAAAGATGAAATGAAATGCATTTATACCAGAAGTTGGCAAATCAATAGGCCTAGGTCTTTTGTTCTTGGATATTGATTGCGCTACAACGTCTCCTGCAGTAACAGCTGCAAATGGCTCTATATCCCATGGAGAAACACGATCAGGTCTTTTAACTGTTGTTGGTTCATCCCATTGAACCTATCATCATAGGAAGAGTTATATATAACTGTATATATAGAACAAGAATCTGTAATTAATCAGATAAATATCTTAAAAACCTTCAATGAGCGCCACCTAGAATTCGACCACTCTGTTGAAATATCTCCAAGGCCAACTATGGTGCCTGTAAACCTGACAATGATGACAGATCAACCTTAAAAAATGCCACTGCCGTAAAAATATGGTATTTTTTAGATAAATGCATACCTTCTCTCTGGGGAATCTTCACCTTCAAATTTCATCTTGAAGCGCATGCCAACTGAAAATCCATGGCTAACAGACTCGAGATATTTGTTCAGTCCTATGATAAATTGGCTTGTCCTGGTCAATACAAGACAACATATGGAAGGGAAGGGAAAGTTAGGTCATGCACATAATACATAATGCATTAAGCATAGCAATGATTTATTTACATTACATACCTTGGCTTGTAATAAACGACAAACAAAGTTCGTGTTGTGATGGCATGAGATGCAGTAGCAAGGACTCCAAGATGCATGCTTTGGCTAGAAATGACAGATGAAGGCATTGTGCTCTGCTGACGAGCAAGACGACGAACACCAACACGCAGTTCTCCATTACCACTCCTGAAATGTTTCATATATACATCAAACTTAATCACCACTACTTCGTATCTTAGTAACTGTACATCAATAACCTTAGAGAAACAAGTATAAATAACCTTAGGAAGACGAAAGCATCGCCGGTAAGTAATCTCTTGGTAGTTACAAAGGTGCTCCAACCAGTGGTGAGCAAGTGTCTCCGAGGCTGGCCTAACGATCCATCATCAAAAGACAAAAATTTTTGAATAATTTCAGTGAACAACAAACGTCGTTTAAAAGATCACGTAATACTCAGAGCATCTATAGAACTATTACCTCTAAATATGTGCTTAAATCGCCACTCATAGCCGTGCAAATCTTTCGCGACTAAGTCTTGACTTGGTGTTGCTTGAGCCATATTCTGAACCAAAAACAAATATACTTACTTTCTGGAAAAACCAAGTAAGTCTAATGAAACTTATGCAACAGAAAATACAAGTTAGCCTAATGAAACTTATGTACCAGTGGAGGTAAGCATTCAGTGGCATGTCTCCGGAGAACAGAAAAACCGCCATGAGTACTCGTATCAGACGCTGTTAAAATCTTGCAAAAGGAGTAAATTTTTCCTTTGGGTGGATCAGGAACATAAGGGTCAGGCTTGGTAGGTTCTACTTGCTGCACATCAATGTAAAAAACGGTAAGAAACATAAACATAGTCCTAATCAAACATAGGAGAGTAAACGACTTACATCTACTTCCGGGAGTAAAGTAATCTGAGCATAGACTTCATCAGTGTCTGCTTCGGCCTAATTGAATGCCAAAAACACATCAATCAGATAGAAATCCTTAACAAATCATACCAACACGTGCATATGAAAGTATACTCACCAGCAAATTCACATGAACCACTTTGCAGAGGATTTTATACGGCAGATTGAACATGGTTATCTGCTGATTCAGTTCTTGATTCGTCGACGCCTCCAACTGAACAAACGAGAGGCAAGAAATGATCCCAAACAGATAAAAACACACCTAGGAATATACAAATTGAACAGAAATCATTAAAAAAATCATATTTACCTGTTCCATGTGGCCCTGTGGGAAATAGTAAGCCCGTTCCCCAGAACGAGGAACATCAACCAGAGGACCTGCGCACGCCTTCCACAATTCCGTGTACATATCAGCTGTTTGCCCTAAACAAAAGCCAAAATCAAATCAATAGGAAACAAAAGACACGATTTCTGTGTTTTTAGACACTGACAAAAAAGAAAAGCAGAACAAAACCAAGAAATGAAGCCAAAACAAACAAAACAGTGTTTGTTTATAACAAAGATTGTACTTTTTTTAGCACACCTGTGTCATGGGATGCCAGAGCATGAGAGGCCGCTGCAGAAGAAGCCATTTTTTTTTGGAGTGGGAATAGGAAACAACCTCAAAAATCCCAGAAGAACACCCAAAACTCAGAAAGCTTGAACAAGAAAACTCTTTTTGGACACACAATGAATCCTGGTTTGTCCCTTTTCAGTAACAGAACACCTCCAAGATTGCGGCTTTCCTCAAAAACATCGAAAACCCAGTTCAGAAATGGTGATTTAACAGCAAGCAGTGATCAGAGAATCATCAATATGAACGTTATTTTCGTGTACCTCTTCTGTGTGTGTGTGTTTTCATTCAGACTGTGTTATGCATAAATAGATGCAACACGAAATGCGTGTGTGTATTATGTGTGTAAATCAAACAGTAATACTACTGAACTGTTGCTTGAGTGGGTAGAGTTACTACAAAACAAAAAGGGTCCATGTATTCATCATCCATTTCCATTGCCCATCCCTATTTTCCCTCCCTGAGCTTCCAATATTTTTATTGTTTTTCTCAATTCTTTAATTAGTGAGATAATAATAATCCTATTAAATCACTAAAACTGTTTTTCAAAATGTAAAGTAATATCATGTAATTGGTATAATGGCACAAGTTATTGATTTGAGCAATTATAATAGAAACTACAAAAGCCATTTTCAAAATGCTTGAATGGTAAATTAATTCATTTATGATGCTAAAAACATTCATTTTGTTAGTGAAACAAGTCTAGACATTTTTTATATAATAACAAATTTATGGAAATTGTTAGAAGATAAGTATAAGAAGATGTTGTATAGATACAAAACCTCCAATGGCCTAAAGAATCTTTGCTTTTTTAAGAAAGTTCAATTGTTATAAAATTGGTTTTGGCTATTCTTATGCCCCAAAGGTTATAGGAGCCGAGCCATATAGTACCGAATTAAATGCATGCAATAAGTCTTTATTGTACAACATGTTTTGATCAAGTTATTGGTTGGTTACATTTTGGAAGAGTATAAATAAAATATTAATGACGCAATAGTTGGTTCGCAAAGAGACTACACTTTTCTAAAAGAAGAATATTGGTTTAAGTTTTGGGATGTCACACTTTAAAAAAATTATAAATTAAAACAACACTTTTCGAACTGAAATAAAATAAATTAGAGAGAAAATTAATGTATCGAAAAATGGTTAGTATATCAAGATTTATATTGAATAATATAAAGATTATCATCTCGAATGCATTTTTTCATCAAGAAACTCCTTGTATTCTGATGTTCTCTTTTTCCATGCAATGGGCTTGAAAGACTCGGTAATTAATTCCCTTCTACGCTGCATAAATGCGTCAATAAATATTAATTACTTACTTTTTTTCACTAATTGAATGCGAAGCTAATTACCATATTTATTGCTGTTTAATTACTCTGCCAGTCACAGGTGATAAAAACGAAAAAATTGTCTCTGGTATTTAATAGGCAGACAAATTTGAAAATATGTTTATGCATGAAAAGAATAAATGGAAATCATTTCGTTTATTTTTTAGAATATTTATCCAAATCCAAATTTGGTGCAGCTGAGAAAACCTTCGTCAGCAGGGAAAGACCATGCCCTAAATCTGTTAGAACGACAGGTGGGTCTCACAATGTAATGTGTCAGCAGTGACTGCGTAGAATATCACGGACACGTGTCGGCTGCTCGTGATTTTTTCTGTAATGAAACAAAACCTCGTCCTTATCATAACAGAAGTGGTAATTAGCAGAAGTTTTGATTTCATATTATCTGATAAATAGAAGTCGGCTGCTCGTGATTTCAGAAGTTTTTCTGATAAGGACGAGGTTTTTAATTTTGCTGCTTGTAAACATAAACAAAAACCGCTATTTCAGAAGTTTTTCTGATAAGGACGAGGTTTTTAATTTTGCTGCTGGTAAACATCAGTAAACAAAAACCGCTATTTATCAGAAGTTTTGATTTCAGAAGTGGTAATTGCTGCTCATAAAAAAAACGTAGGCAATAGCAGAAGTTTGGATTTCATATTTATCCAATTTCAATTCAAATATGGCTATTTATAAATGTTAGATAGAGAATATGATATGATCAAATATAATTATTATTAAAGTTATTTATTATCAACTAATATGATATGGATTGTTGTTTTTTTTTTTTTTTGAAGAAAATCATTCAAGGTCCTGGGAAACGCCCAGAAGCGATTACAATGAGTGGAATTGACATCCAATTCGACTAGTCTATTACAGAATAACCGAACTATATGACAACCAGACTAATTATGTCTGTACTATTACAGTTTAAGAGATCCAATAAAAAATGTAATACCGCCCTCAGGGATATTATCTTGAAACTGTGAAAATCACATCCGCTTGGCAGAGAAGAGCGCCTACCGCATCAATTACTGCGCCAATCAGGGATCTGCTACAACCGCAACACCACTTGATCCAAAACATGATCTAAGTTCTTCAAACTGCAAGCACCTTGAAACCCCCAAATCACGAAGCGGAAGCACAACCCGTACAATCGGATCGAGAACAATAAAACAAATAAAAAACACGACCTTTAAAACCAGATCGAGAAAAAAACTTCGATATAAATCGAGATCTAATCGAAGAACTCTTATTTTGTGGATTAGGCACACTTATTTCACCGTAAATAAAAAAGAGAAGAACCATTGCTTCCCCATCTCCCCATTATGGGAAGATGGGGAAGAAAATCAAAGAGAAAAAGAAGAACTGCGGCGGCCACGGAGAGATATGGATTGTTGTTTTTGTCTTAATGTAACAACAATTTTGTCACTAAATTAGTAACCAATTAATAATATGAAGTTGATGGGAGCCTTTTTTGGCACAATA
The DNA here is from genome assembly GCA_963678965.1 of Cruciata laevipes. Classification (NCBI taxonomy): domain Eukaryota; kingdom Viridiplantae; phylum Streptophyta; class Magnoliopsida; order Gentianales; family Rubiaceae; genus Cruciata; species Cruciata laevipes. Next base: position 29,852,486 of record OY787634.1, read on the forward strand.
CCAACAAACACAGTTGATTCATATATATATATATATATATATATATATATATATATATATATATTAAGTGCCTGAATTCATTTATTTTGGTTTTTTTTTTTTGAAAAATTCATTTATTTTGGTTATATATAAAATTATGAGATGGAAAATTGAATTTCATGAGACAAAAATGAAATATTTGTGATGAATATATATAACATAAGGCCGCACGAGTGGGGAATAATTGTATTTTTAATATAAAAGAGAAAAATTCCAAACTAGAGGCTAAAGAAATCGAATGGATTCCATCGAATGTCCATAATACTCTTTATTTTATTTTTTATTGACTCAATCCAAATTATCATTTAACTGATTAGAGGTTTTGTTTTCCTTTCCATAAGTTGCATTTCCATGATTTTAAAGTTATAATTATTTCAAAATAATATTAAAGGATAGAATGCATTAAAAATCACTTTAAATATCTTATAAGTTAACTACATATCAATTTATTTATTTAGAAATTCATGAATAAAACTTCTATGAAATATATCATATGAAAATATTAACTAATCATCAGTACAAATAGCGTACACAATTAATGGTGGGTTTATTTTATTTTTTTCTTTAAAGATGGTGAGTCTTATTTAATAATAATCTACTATATCTATAATTGAGATGTTCAATGTTTTAAACACACTCTTGCAAAATGCCAAATATTCAAGCAGTTTCTATTGTGAATATTAGAGCAGTTTTTTATACGTATTTATGGCTTTATTGTGGTCTTCTATACATTAAGTTGCTCAGAATAGTATGAAATGTATCCCCCTGAATTAAAAAAACGAAAATAAATAAATTATAAAATCTATTTGGTACAATGAGGCTGCCGGCAAGGATTAGTGGCTCAGCTAAGATGCTTTTAACTTTTGCTTACCCCTACTAAGCATTGCCTTGATTGAGATTATACAAATAAATGATAAAAGTTGGATGAAAATTAATCACAATAAACGATCTTGATTTCAATTTATTTTGATATTTAATGATTATATATAAAACGTTAATATGTTTTAAATTAACATGACAATTGAAACTAAAGTTGGTTGATCTGATGTGGCTTTGACATTAACTTGGAAAAGGACACACCAGTCTCTTTTTAATTCCAAGTGTTTATGTTTTTCTTATGGTGCCAAGGAGTCAGGACAATGACCCCAAAATTTGATTATTATTTAATTTTAAATTTCCAACTATACAAAAAAAAAAAAAAAACTTTCAAAGGCTCAAAAGTTAAAAAAAAACTTATGTACTATTATTGATAGTACTTATGAATTCGACCTTTGTCCTCATTACCGTCCTATACATACACAACACAAAGAGCATGTTTATAGATGTAAAGTGACGAGTTGAGCCTGAACTAGCAAATTAAAGCAACTTTCGGAACTATATTTTCAACAACTGATACGTGTCTAGTCCTGAGAGAATGCACATTGCAAAAAAATATGGAATTTAGCCTGCACTGTCCGAAACTAAAGATAGTAGCTTAAAACATATATAACTATTTACCACTAGTGTATCACACTATAAAATTATGATGTTATTTTCAATTTAACAACATTTAAAAACATATATTACAATTTATATAGTAATTAATTATGGTTTGAGAATATGTATGTCCGGAATAATGCACCTTATGAAAGAATATATCTTATCTCTCCTCCTCCTCACATCGATATTCCATTTGGATTACAAGATTGAAGATTTTATACCATTTCCACCACTACTAATTTTTATTAAACTCATGACTTTTTTGGTTTGAAAAGATCTTTCCTAAGACTAATTATTCACACATTGAATCTTTGGGAGTTTAATTAGTTTCTAAGAAATTGCAAAGAAACGTGTAGATTGTAGGGGGTGATTTGCAATCCAAGATAATCCAAAAAAAAAAGGACTAAAAAATGCATTTTAGTTTTTTAAAAAATAATTGATAAAATGGCATTCAGTTTAAATATTTTTTAAAAAAATGTATTTAGTTTTTTAAAAAATAATTGATAAAATGGCAGTGTTTTTACATTGAAAATTTAGTCAATGTTGCCTGTAGCTGTAGTATCAATTTGCACCTCGATTGATTATTATATTCGTGTCAAGAAGATAATATTCATTCATGCAGTTCCCTTTTTGTCCGTACAGATCAGACTCAAGGAACTTATATTGGAGACAAATAAATATTATAGCCATGTTTACTAGAGCTTATTTCTTGATGGTACTGAACTGAACTGAAATGAACTGAATTAAACTGAACTGAACTGAAGTAAAATTGATGAAATGGAATCAGCATGACTGAATTAACCTGAATTTCATCAAATTACATTTCACTGAACTAAACTGAACTGAATTGAACTGAACTGAACTGAACTATATATTCCCATTAGCTTTAATATTATACATTAACTTTTCAAAAAGTAATTCGACCACTATTGCGTTTCAATTTCAAGAGGTGGTCTTGTGGAAGTTGAGACCCAAAGTTGATCGGAAGTTGACCGGTGGTCTGGTGGCAGTACGATTAACGATTTAGCGGAAATTGGTGATGTATCACTAATGCAGATAAAAATTGGAGAAAATTTGAAAGAAGTGAATTTTTTTATCGTTTTTACCGTGACACTAATAATGTTTTTTTTTTATTGTGACCCAACACTTATAAATATAATTTTTTTAATATTAATTTTGCTTATAATTGATGAGGCTAAGTAAGAATGTGCAATTTATGCTCATAAAATACTACTTCAAGAATGTTATGATAAGCTGGTTATATATTTCCTTTTATTTATGTATATAGTAATGGATAATGACATTTTTTTGCAGGCCACGATTATCAATGTTTCATTCTTTTCTGCAGCAACAAGCTAGCTTTGTTTGTTTCATTTATAATTCTTTAATTTAATCAAATATAAAATGACTATTTTCTTCAAGGAGGATACATATAAAGATAAGAACAATACCAATTGTCGTCTCATATATATGGCGTCTTCTTAATCAAATCAGTATCTATTTTTATTTTTATTTTGTTGTTGTTGACTTGGTTTTGGATTAATCTAATAATAAAATATGTTGTAAAAGGACAACATAATTTTTAGCTAATAAAATACCATGCAAAACAAGATAAGAGATACATAAAATCTTATGCAATTCCGATGGTGCCAGTTAAGTTTCTCTATTATATTTTAAGTATGAATTTTATTTAATTAAGCAGCTTGATTAGCACTTATCCATTGTCTCCACAATTTCTTTATTTGATTGTGGACCATAGTGGAGCATTTGATGAAATTATTAAGCTCATCTCATCTGAGTTGAAATGGTGTTGTTGAATTGCACTAGAGAGTCTTAATATTGGTTAGTCAAAGAATATTGATTTGAGTTAAAATAAAGGAAATTAATTAATTAAAATAAACTTAACTAAACTAACTTGAAAATTATGTTTTAATGACTTCGTTCATTTTTGTGTATTTTATGCCCAATTATCATCTAAACTAAACAAACAACAATTTTCCAGCATTAAGCACTATTTGAAAGTACTTAAAGTAACGATAAACAAAATAACAATCTTCAATTAAATTTGTATTCGGCAATAAAATTAGAATGAAAGGTGTTCGTATCCTAGTTAAAACGGATTAAAATACGTTAAAAAGTGTTATATTGTACTCATGAATAATGTATTGTAGATTTATAAAATTTAGCATTTTAGGGTGTATACTATGAGCCTATAGTTGTATTCATATTTTAAACGGTTTTTCTAACGAGTGCCCATGGGCACTCGTTAACATGGATGAGATTCCATAGATTAGTGTGTAGTTAACGTTGGTAATTGTATGAGTAATTAATTGCGATGAATTCTACGTTACTTACGTATGAATGCATTAAATTTACTTGATAAACTCATCTGTTTTTCTTAATTACTTTATATTTACCACATACTTTGTTTCTTTTAACGGTAAACACATCCAGTACTATATATTTACCACTTGCCTTTGTTTCTTTTACCGGTAAACACATCTATTTATAATCCGTTTCTTTGTATTTTTTATGGATAATTATTCATCTTCACAACATCAGTATTCAATGGTTATATTTTAGCGTTTATAAACCCACCAAACATTACTATAACAAAAAATTGTATTACTTGTATACGGATAGCTTTGTAAATGATGTATATGATTTTTTTTGAAATAAAATACATGTAATAAACATATTAAACACTAATTAAGCAATGATAAATTCTAACATATAAAATATTATTATCTTGGAAATTTTATCGAATGATATATTATTTAAATATAATAAACACAATCTATTTTGAATTTAAATACACAGTGATTTCAAATTGAATAATATCCATTTAAGATATTACCATGAATAATTATCAATCGTTAATATAATTACCGTGAAAGAATCCAAACACATGGTAAATACAAAGTAACTATACAAATAAATGTATTTACCAAGTAAAATTAATGCATTCCCATCCAATTAATGTAGAGATCATCGTAAATAATTGATTCTGCAATTACCAACATTAACTACACAATTATCTATGGAATCTCATCCTGTTAACGAGTGCCCATGGGCACTCGTTAGAAAAACCGTATTTTAAAATGGTAAACTAGGTAATGATAATAATCCCATACTCTCCAAAATGGGTGACGAACTGACGATAATCAAAATTGTACGTTGTATGTATCCAAAAAATAAGGTTTTTTTTTTTTTTGATAATAAAAAATAAAATAAAAAATGTAGGTGTGAAACTGAAGAAAAGTGTAGGCTATTATTAGTGCTAAATATTTATCAAAAAAAAAAGTGCTAAATAAAGTTAGACAAAACAGGGTAAATGACAAGAAATGATTCAAGTGGTCCTGGCTTGGCACTAATTAAGTAATCATTAGCGATTATAAAATAGTAACACAAAACAGGGTTACCAATCATCTATTCTTAATGGTGAGATTAGTGGTGATTGAACAGGGTTTCTTCTTTCTTCTTCTTTAATATTCTTTTTTGTCCTAACCTCTCTTCAAAGTTGATGTTGTAAAAAACTCAGAACCATCCTCACACTTACGCATGTCTTTCATAGGCATTGCATCATTTTTATCATTTTATTGTTTTTCCAAGTTCATGTTATTCATCATTACTTGAAGTTAGCATTGATGAAATCAACTTTGAGGATACAATTTCAAGTTGTAAACAAATTTATAATACTGTCTCTTTAGTACGGTCCTAATTAAAATAGGGCGCGAGCTTCTCAAATTCATTCATGGATGGTCATTACATTTTATGTGTTGATCTTCTCACTTACATGCTCTATGTTGATCATCTTACTTTCAAAGTATGATCATTTACATGTTAAACATGATCATTTTGTTATGCGTTCAAATTTTGATCTTGATTATTCAGTGTATTATTGTTGATTTCTTTTCACTTTCCTACCTGTTTATTACGTGTTCTGTTTTAATGTGCTGATCTTCTCACTTTCAAATCAGGTCATTTGAGACCAATTGACTAAACTGAGTATTTGTACAAATTTTTATATAAACATAAAACAATCTAAAAAGTGGTTGATTATCCCTACATATTTGATTGCATCTAATTTATGGTAGCAGCAAAAACTAGATGATATGAGCTCACATAGATGATAAACACTACAGAAATGCACAATATTTGATTCATGATTAATGCATGATACATAGACTCAAGATGAACACTACAAAATGCACAGGTGATATTCATGATAACTGATTACACTGACTCAAAAATATTTTCAAGAATTACTTCAAACTTCCCGACTACTTCGACCTTCAATATGCTCTGACAAAAATTAAGAAAATTGCAAGACTCTCCATGGATGCAATGCAATGCAAATGCTGAAAAACAGCCCGTGCTGGTCCAACCAGGTCGACAAAAGTGGGCTCTAATAGGCTCCGTGACTCTGCAAAAGTGAACCCAGAAGTTGAAATCAGATCAACTGCATCAAATAAGAATACTCTACATTTAATATTTGTTAAGGAGAATCCAAAACTATATTATACATCGATAATATTACTCGTGTACTACTTTGAATTTATGGTCAAACTTGCAACATAAACTATGATGAATAGAAGCGTGCCAATAAAACAAAACAAGGCTTCACATTCAACATCTGCATACACCTGTGGTTTGGAACTTATCTAAATGGTTTTTATATAAACCAGCCATCACATTCAGCAGAGGAGAGGAGAAGACCAGTAGAATGCCTACTTACACTAAAACAAAATCATGTGTTCAAAGTCTATAGCCATATAATCATTCATTAACCTAATATTATTATTCAAAGCGCCAAGAAGGAAAACATTGAAGAGACACTAAGCAGCACATTTATCATAAAGAGACTGGGAGAAATTTATAATATAGAATAGAGAAAACGTACCAAGAGAGAGGTGCATCTTTTTAGACCAAAGACACATTATATCCATTGCAGAGTTGAAGTAAAGCAGCCTGACTATCCCGATCGAGATGGTTGCTGATGATAGGTGGATAAACCCCCGGAGAAGCAGCACAGAGTGTAGACAAGGCAAAGACCAAAAATTGCTTCGGATCCTTGATATCCTTCAACGGATCCTCTTCCTTCTTCCCGACACCGTAAAGGCGAGCAAAGCTAGCACTGTAGCCTGTTGTCTCTGCAAAATCAGGGACTTCCAGCTCATCATCCACTCTTTTCTCTTCTGGTTGAGAAAGAAGAGTCACAATGCTCTCAAGCATTTTCACCCAAAGCTCAGAATTCAATATATTCGGAGATTCACAAATAAGTTTGGCCGCGGCAACTGAAGTGAGCTTGAGTTCGATAAACCCCCTGATCTGTTTGAGATTAGGTATCCAGAACTGTGCCAAAATGGTGCGAAATATGTCAGCCTGAACTTCATTCATGGACTCCACAAGTTGATTGGCACCATACTTAACCAAGAATAAGGACATGAACACTACGAGGTTCAACACAAGCTTGACTGATTTACTGTTTTCACGCAGCTTGGTAAACAGTAAAACCCAAATACTACCAACAAAGGGTCTGATCACATCATAGCTGATGTTTTCGATCACAGTGTTCAGCACGTGGAATCCTTGATCAATTGAACGAGAAGATGAAACTAGCCTGTGGAATATCTCAAGTATATTTTTCAACTTCTCCTGTTGAACCATCATCTCATGAGGCGACTTTCGAAGAAAAGCCTGGAGCAGATAAACAAGAGCAGGAACATTTGCAGACTTATTCCATATATCAGGAGATAAAAGGATCACAAAGATCTGCATGTAATTATCTGGTGAAGGAGTTATCTCCACGAGCAGGGCCAAAAGCTGGAATGCATAAGGAAAGAATTCACTGATGTCTTCAGCCAAGATCTTCTGAAGGCCTGGTAAAAGGCGGTTTTCAAATGTAGGTATGACAGATTGGTCCCTTTCAGATGCCCGTCTAACAAGAGCAGCAACTGATTCGAAGAGATAATGGTTGAATTCAGGGCTTTTCGGATTTGCACACACTCTCTGGAGTACCTCTGTTAAACCGTCTATACAAGGCAAAGCAACATCTGGAGTGATAATAGCTACTAGGAGCACTCGCATGATACACTTCATAATATACTGATTCTCCTCAGACTCTTGTTTCAGGAAGGCCCTAAAGAGGTTGTTCATCAATGGCAGTAGAGATGGACCAATATCTGCTCCAGTGTACCTTCTATTCTCACCATCCTTCACAAGCAAGAGTTTCTCAATGCAGATCGCGGCATAGGAATGAACAACATTTGACTCTGAGCTAAGGAATCGTACCACGTCAGGAAGCAAGGCAAGCGCTATAGGTTTTGATATCTGGTTCCTAAACATAGTAAAGAACTTTAGTGCACCAGCTTTCAACATTGGAAAAGCGTTCACATCCTGGCTTTGCAACTCAGGAACAATCACAGATCCAAAAAAGCTCTGAACATCAACCAAATCAATACTAAACGAAGTTCCATCAGCTTTCCAAGTGGCAAGGGACACAACCAAATATATAGCACAGTCTTTGTGCTTCCAGTTGGCAGCGGGGTTCTTAGAGAATGTATCCAATAAGCTCTGTATCTGAGAAGAGACCTTCTGAGAGACATTTACCTTGTAGTGTTTGGCAATGCCCTTAAGTAGTTCACATGCAATCCTCCTTCTAGTGTCAACATCACTCCCTTCCATATCCCTCCGAATGAACTCAATGAAATCAAACTCAAATGACTGCTCATCTTCCTCTCTTAACATCACATTAGGGATAACTATACCCTGACAAATCTGCTGCAAAGTGCCATCATTAGAAAACAGAGAATGGTGCACACCTTTGCTTACTGTGGTGAGAAACTTGATGGCAGTAACAGTCAGCTTCTCCCTACTAGATGAAGCAGATGTAGAAACAAGAAGACCCCAAACCGCTTCCACAAATCCCCCAGCATAAGCCTGGAACAGCTCCTCCTCTTTCTCTGCATAAAGGCTAATATTCTCACAAACAGCGGAACGCAACGAATCCACAAGCTCAATCCCATCATCACTAGACTCGAGAGGATACCTAATTGTCAGATACTTTTTAAACTCAACCATCCACTCACTCATGTGATCCTCAAAAAACTCGGGACAATCTTGATAGTTCAGAGAGTAAAAAATCCAACAACACAACCTCTGACACTCAATATATAGCTTTAGAGAAGCAGCATTTGCAACACCCTGACTCACTGCCTGATCAATCAGGCCAGCAGTCCACTGAAACAGAAACAGCAATGGCTTTGCAAAATTATCCAGGCAGTACTTTAAATCCAACAACAGGGGTTCAGTCTTATACTCATGCTGGAACTTCAAAAACAGCGAATTAAGCGTAGCTAAAACACCATTAACAGAAGCGTAATCGCCTGCCTGGCTCAAACTAGCTAAGCTGGAAACCAGCTCCGGCAACAGACTGGGCCAGGATTTAGGGAAATCGTGCTTACCGATCACCGAAAGCGCCTCGCTGAGCACCTTCTGGATACTAGGACTCGCCTTCAGCATCAGGGTCACAATTAGGGCTTTAATCTGCTCCTTCTCGTTGTCCAAAATAGAACCCTCCGCCGATGCCCATCTGGACTTGAGGTGGTTCTTGAAGGCGATGGCGGCGGCCTGGCGGATCTTCTCGTCGACCGAGGGCTCGGCGACAAGGCTGAGGACTACCAAGGCGAAGTTGGGCTTCTCGGCTGCTTCGGCAAGAGCCCTCTCGGCTGCGCGGCGCGGGTCCGGGAGCAGGGAGAGCGAGTTTGCGAAGCAATCGGAGAGAAACTGCAAGGTCTGCGCGTTCAACTCCATGGATTCACCGTCGTCGAGCTAGGGTTTTGCAGAGGTTTCAGCACAATACTGATGACGATGGATTCTCAAAGAAGATGAGCGAAAACCTAAACCCAGAATCCAGAGCAATTAGGGTTTAGGTGACGAGAGTGTGACAGTGGAATCGAGGGTTTGGGGACGGAGATGAGTTTAAAAGGGGGCGAGGGAGGGAGAAGATGCGGTGTGTGAGTCGGTGAGAGAGAATATGGGTTTTGAGCCCAGATGAGTATGGAGAGATGGGCCGATATGCAGCATTTGGCCCTGTTTGCTTGAGCTTATTTCTTGATGTACTGAACTTAACTGAACTGAATTGAATTGAACTGAACTAAGCTGAACTGAATTGAAGTAAAAATTGATGTATTGACAAATGGAATCAGCATGACTGAATTAACCTGAATTTCATAAAATTACATTTTCACTGAACTGAATTGAACTGATCTACAGATAAACTCTGGCAAACAGGGCATTTATCCCTTGTATCTGTCTTATGCTTTAGGGTGGGTAGGGGGTGTTTGAAAATTTTTGACACGACTAGAAAATTATATACACCGAAGTTGAGGGACTGGTTTTCCGACGACCAGATCGGAGAATCAATGACGAAAACAACATCAAAAATAGCCTGCAAAGAGGGCAAAACAAATCTAGTCGATTTAGTAGATCGGAACTTGTAAACTTCGTCACATAAATTAACATGCATGAGTATTGTATTTGCACAATCTTACCAGTATTTAGTAGGTTGAACATTAAGACATCGGAACCCTGTATATCATACAAATATGGCAAAACAAACGTCTTTAAGAGATTGAACCTTGTAAACCCTGCCATGGGCGTTAATAACAAGAGTTTTTAAGGTGTAAAATTTACACGGTCTTACTTATATTTAGTAGACTGAACAATGGACTGGTCATCGGATGAATCTGTAACGATCAGAGATAGTCAATAGGGGGGTTTATATGAAAATCCATCGGAAAAATTACAGATTAATTTGCGTGAACTGAGAGAAATATATATAATTATGGAAGAAGACATAAAAAAAGAATTGTGTGCTCCACACCAATTACTAGATTGTAAATCTATCCCCTCCTACTTCCTAATATACCAGCTAGTTGGTGGCGTAATCGTTGTAACGGCTATAACTTCCAATGTAGTCGTGCTTTTGACCGAGGGACTCTGCTAACAAAATTACATTCTTACCCTAGGCCTTCTTCATTTCATTTCATTTCATGACAAACTCTCACTGACTCCGTTCAGGTCTCTATGCAGAAACTCTTGACCACTTATTAGTTTTGGGTTTGGAAAACACTTCGGAAATCTACTTAACAAGTTTGGTACTACAGTATGAATTGATGAAATATACATTTGGGTGATAAATGAAAACTTTTTATAGTGATATATGAACAAGTGATCTATTAAAAATTTCTTTCACCGTGACAATAACTTTGGCTATCAATTTCACCAATGTTCCCAAAATTTGCAATGTTTAAGTCCACTCCACATTTAATTACCTACCTCACTCTCACTCACATCCTCTTCACTTTAGCCTTCTTCTCCACATTTGACATCACCTTCTTGTTGGTGTTTATTATGTAGAATTTGATATGAACCCTCCTCCATTGCAAGCTTGAAATCAACATCCAAGCAACTCTTGGATTCTCTCCATCGTTATACTCTTAGTGGACCTTAATGGAAACTTCATTTTAATTGCTTCATCATGGATTGGATTTTTTTCGTAAATGATGTCATTTCCATTGATAACTATGTTGTTTGATTGCACGGTATTATACGTTAAAGTGCAAATTGGGTGACGGAACATACATGTAGATTTTGAAACCAACTTAGCAATACTGTAAAGGCTTTATTCATATCGATTTTGAATAACGAAGGTTCCTTAAATTGAAATATTATGCGCCTAATCGATAAGAATGGAGTTTTCGTGATTCTTTTCACCGGCGCGTTAAAGCTAGACAATCAAACATGGAGTATTTTAACCTCATAAAACATTTTAAGCACTAACTAAAAGCTCCAATCAAGCAAGTTCCATTTTGTAGCTGTGGATTTTACAGAATCCATTATCATCATGAAAATGGAAGAAAATGAACAACTAAAGGGGGAAGAACAATTCTTAATACTAATAACAAATTAATAAGTTGCAAAGGCCAACCGTTAAGGGAAGAAGGGGAATTATGCAAAGAAGTTTTGGTTCTTCTTGTTATGTTGGCTTATTTCTAGACCTTCAGTAGTCAAGTGTTTTGGATATTGAGACTTGTGTACTAAGTATTTATATTTCAGTGCATGGATTGAATGAGACTTTTTGTTTATGCTGAAAAAAAAAATAATAACAAATTAATAATCCATTCTTTTTTCAAGGAAAATTAATAATTGTGAATTATTTTAAACACAGTATATACAATCACCCGTTGATTCACCCTCCGATGAATTCCAGTGGCACCACGAGCACGCCGGCGAAGACCACTTATGGTTACTGTTCAGCCATTCTCCACCGTGTATCAGCTCCGGCAGCTCTATCTCCCTCCAAAAATCATCATCACCACCACCGCCGCCGCTGTCAATATCCACATCCATATCCTCCTCACCGCTAGCCGTCGCAGCGCTGCCGGTGCAACCTTTAACCGCCATCTTCGCCGCCAGCGCCGCCGCGGTCTGAATATCCCTCGGCGACCGGGAAGCCGGTCTAGGCAGGCTCTCGATTTCGTCCGGGAAATTGAGCAGAGCTTTGGGGCCTTTAAGACAGTGAGCAGCGACGTCGTAAGCCTTGGCAGCCATCTCCGGGACCGGGAACGAGCCGAGCCATATGCGGGACTTTTTCCTCGGCTCTCTAATCTCCGACACCCATTTCCCCCACCGCCGCTTCCGGACGCCGCGGTACTCCGGGTGGCGCGTGCCGGCGCTGGTCTTCGCCGCTGCGGCAGGTGTGGTGGCGGAGATGCATGGTGGTGGTGGTTGGCGGTGGTTGTTATTTTCCATGAACATGATTTGCCACCGTTCCATGTGCAATATTATGCACTGGTTGTTTTGAGTCCATATATACAAACTATATATTTTTTATTTTTTTATTTTTTTTTATTTTTTGCCATCATCAACTACGTACGTACTCTAGATAGCCACTAGGTGTATGTGTGTGTCTTTTGTGCCATTAAAATGTGGGTGTGCCTTTGCATATGGTTGGATATCCTATCACACAAAATTCAATAAAGTATTGAGATAGACATTTAATATTGTGTGTAATTTATGAACTTGGATGTTTTCACTTATGCATGTTGTTTCCTTGTCATTTGAAATGAAATCAAATTTAGTGTCAAAACAAGCAGGGCCGGTCCTGGGATTTTGGGGGCCTCAAGCAAAAATAATATTTCTTAGGGCTTTAAAAGTAAAATTTAATATTTTTAGGGTTATAGCAAAAATAATATAAATTATACATAAAAATGCCTATAAATATCAAATTTTCTTATCTATATTTAGTTCTCATAATATATAAGACTCTATTTTGAAAGAATCAATATATTTTATTTATATAAATATATTCAAATTAATAAAAATACTACATATTTTTTCTAAAAATGGGGCCTTTTTTCCAAAAATATTTGGGGGTCTCAAGCGGTTGCGTAAGTTGCTTCCAAAAAGGGCCGGCCCTGAAAACAAGAATGAGGCTGCTAGACTTTTTCCGTTAAATATATTTCAATTTATTTCAGCTCATTATATATAGGTTATTTTTATTTCAGATAATTATATTTAGATTTTTTTTCGGTTCACTTCGGTTTCAAGAAATTGGTGCTTTTTTATATCAAATTTCAAGAATTCGGATTGGGAAAATCAATAATAATCATTGAAATTGGTCAAATAAATCGGTGTTTAATAACAAACTTAAAGTTTACAATTATTGGGGTGTTTGGTGAAGAGCTTTTTGGGGCGAAATTAGCTGTTTGATCCCAATTAGCTGTTTGACCAACTCAAAAACCTAATAAAAGTGTTTGGTGAAGAGCTGTTTGAATTAGCTGTTTGGGCCCAAAAGGCTAATTTTCAAAAGGCTAATTTTCAAAACGCTCAAAATATCAACGTTTCTAAATCAGCTGATTGTCTTCATTCATTTACTTCCTTATATACCCTTTATTTATTTACCTGTACGTAAATTTACATTCTTTTACCATCCATTTTTTTAATGGTTAATAAACCGTACGTACGTACATTACCAAATTCAAATTCCATTTTTACATTATGTACGTTCAATTCAAATTCCATTTTTATAAAAAAATTTGAAAAGCCTTTTTCATATTTTATTGGTTAATGATAAATTTTAACATCACCAAATTTTTTAGATTTTTTATATTTTTATAATTAATTTTTAATGTACATTTTTTGTCAAATAACTATTTCAATTAAAATAAATTTTATTTAATTTAGGTAATAAATATAAGGTTTTATACCAGAATAGTGGATTTTCTTAATTTTTAAAGTTGAGAATTTTAAACTAGTGATGTCTGATTAATTTTTATTTTAATAAGTTTGGAAGACTATTAATAAATTTGTAAAATATTAAAACATTAACCTTTTATAATTGACATACTATATTTCTTAATAATTTAAAACTATATTAAAATTTATTATTGCTATTTATAAAGTGATTAATCATTACAATATAATTAGGCCCTTAAAAGTCATTTTACTAGCAAACAGCTATTAACTATCAGCTAATTTACCAAACACTTATATGCAATCAGCTAATGGAAACATCTAGTCAAATCAACTAATGCAATCAACTAGTCAAATCAGCTAATGCAATTAGGTAACAGCTAACAGCTAATCACCAAACACCCCATTATTTGGTTGGACAATTTATCACTAAATATGACGGCTTGATGTGTAGTACATAATTGACAGCTATTAGTGGCTTCTTCATATTATGTTGCCACTTGCCAGCCATGTGAATTAAGACTATGTACGTTGGAGAGAGGGATTTTATTCAAAAGACAACACATTTATTATAGACTTGTCAATTTATGTATAAATATATCTTTTCAAAAAAAAAAAAGTGTACTATATATGTTGATTCGTGTAAATATAAATAAATTGAATAATTTGTATGTATTTGTTATTCCTTCACATAAAAATAAGGCCGCACTAGTGAAACATGTTTCCAAAACATTCTGTTAAGATATCCCACATCGGTAGCGTACGAGCCTAATAACTAATATATAAAGGTCGAAGGTGACCCCACCTATTGCCAATTGGTTTTAGGATGGAAGCCTGAGATCCATATAATTTAATATGGTATCAGAGCGGGTTCAATTTGGACCTGGGCCCTAATGGGTTAACTGGGCCGATGTGTGGATCCCCTTTGGGCCGGTGGTATCTCCCTTAATTTAACCGGTGGAGTATTCTCTCCCTTAAAAACCGGTGGAGTGCCCCTTACTTTGGCCTTAATATGACCCGATATGGGTTGTGGACTAATTCCACGTTTGCACGTGAGGGGGCGTGTTAAGATATCCCACATCGGTAGCGTACGAGCCTAATAACTAATATATAAAGGTCGAAGGTGACCCCACCTATTGCCAATTGGTTTTAGGATGGAAGCCTGAGATCCATATAATTTAATACATTCAATTTGATTATCTAATGAAGGACCAACATCACATGTTTTATTTGATTACATTTATGACATTCTATAAAAAAAGTTCGTACTTTGTCTGTCTCAAATTTTTATTTACGTTCTTTTTCCATAATTTTCCAGGTGAGTTTAAGTATTGATAATATTTTAATTATTATCATGTACAATCTTGATACATGCAAACACAAATAAGTTATCAGTTATCACATAATCCTATTATTACTTATGTGCTAGGTTATTTTTATAATTAAATGTGTTGGAAAAAATAATAAAGTGAATTTTGGTCAATTTTTTCAATATTAATAATGGTTGGTTCATACATTTATTTTAGTGTCATATTATAGCCTTTAATAAAGGAAGTCCTATAACTTCAATACCATGTTTTTCTTTCAAGGATAAATGGTAGGGTCTGTTTACCCGAGTTTTTTCGTAGATCAGTTTAGTTTAGTTTAGTTAAGTTAAATATATTTATATTATTTTTAATTTATTTTAGTATATAAATTTTTTTCAGTTCAGGTGAATATATTTATATATTTCAGTTAAGTTTAATTAAATGTATTTATGTTTATTTTAGTTCAGATGAATAAAAAAAAAACGCTTTGTTTTTACTAAGCAACCCTAAAAGAAAGGAGACTAAGGACAAGGGGTCCTAAGAAAGGGTTCACATGTTTAAGGGCACGAGATGTGAGTGACCCCTTTAGTGTCATCTCTCCTTCTTTATTTTGACACTTTTTGTTGTCTAATTTTCATTCACATATGCGTCTCCAATTATTTATGCTTTAATCCAAATCTTACCACACACACATCTAATAAGGATACATCAAATTCAAAGCATATATACCAAAAAGCTCCAATAATTGGCATGCATACGATATCTCTTTGGTAGTAATTAGGTAACCATTTGTTGATGACGGAACTAGAATTTAGTTTTAGATTCAACTGTCGCACAATTTTGATAACATTTGTCTCGAAATTTTACGTCCTACTTTACTAAATAGTAGTTTCACCCTTGCTAGTGTGTGCAAAGATCGAAACAAACTCGTTGAGAAAAAATCTCGAAAAAATATTATCTACATAAAAAAGAAGGTTGCAATTGATTAGGGGGGCAAGCGATTAAAATAAAAGCTTGATGATGAACACTAGGGATGAGACGTTTGTGAATCAAATGAACTTGGTTTCTATTCAAGTGGTCCTCTCACTTGGTAATTCATCTCCTAATGCAATGCCACTTCTATGAATTGGTCATTCACAAGTTTTAATATCCTCCAATAGAATTAGAGAACTCTTATAGCGAACCAATAATTATAATCCATACAATTGTAATTGTAAATAATCGAATACAAATATCAGTGAAAGAAATATTTATTTCAAGTCGAGGCGGAACTGGAGAACCTGAAATCCGACGAACATATGGTATAATTATGGATATTGACCTTTAGAAAATAGCTATTTCCAAGCCGATCTTACTTCTCCAAGAATTTCACTCGGGTTCCGCCACTGATTATTATTTTGACAAATGTATTAAAAAAAAAATCAAACTAGATTCGTACTACTAGATTCGAAAATTGAAACCTCAACTCCATGTATATATATATATATCTACACGTTTTGTACGTAGCACATAATAATTAACCTTGGATAACGCCAAAACCTAAAGCAGTGCAATATATATTCAGAGCCTCAAAACGAAAACGTACACAAACCTGTGATGCATACATACAAAATTTTATAACTAGCTGAAAACAACACTCTAACAAACTTGCAAGTGATATGTGTCAGCTGCTCATTCGCTGTGCTTACTCCGTTTCTAATTATCATTAAATCCAACAACTAGATTAAGCAAATAAGACCAGTGTGAAATATATATAACTATTTGATATTGGTGTTTAAATCACAACTTTTATAATAGTAATGTTAAGTTTAATAGTAGTACGTATGTATTTTTGAAAATATTGAGATTTTAATAATATGTATGGTAAAGCAACGACAATAGAAAGTAAGGAGCACGTTTTGGAAAACAAAAAACAATCGTCTGTTTCCTGAGTTCTCCCCACTTTGTTTTGGAGGTTTATTGCATTGACATTGTCGTTTTCTAAAGAAAATGCAAGAATTTCTAGATACTATATGGTTTTGCAAATTATTTACCTCAACTGAATGAACCATAATCAAACAAATTGAGAGGCTAACAAAGTCACGAAAGAATGAACAAGGTCACGAAAGAAGGTTACGTAAAAAATTAAAGTCACGTTGACTGGTGAATATGCATGAGAGTGCATTTCTTACAACCATTTACTTAATGTACAAATTCTCAATTGAAATTTATCTTTAAGTTGTGTTGCTTGATGCTTAATACATAAAAAAATCGGTGTTAAAAATGAGAAATTATGTCATAAAAGTGATCAATAATAATAAACTAAATAATTATGTTTAATTCGTAAAAAAAAGATCATATTTGAAAGTGAGAGCCATACGGTTATTAGAACATATTCATGCATACAGTTATTAGAGCCATCAAAGCAAATATTTTTTCTTTAATTATTAGTTGTAAGAGATTTCTTCGGTCCTAATTGAAACAGGCACAAGTGTTTAGATCTTCTCGTTATTATTTATGATCATTAACAATTTTGTGTTAATGATCTTCTCATTTTTAAAGTTTGACCTTTTACACAATAAGTATAATTAATTAATGCATTACTATTGATCTTCTCACTTTCAAATCTAATATTAATTACACAATAAGTTTGTATTCTTATCCATTGTTGTGGATAGTAAATAGCTTGATCAACCCAAGAATGCAATTCTGTAAGTTGTATGGGCTATTAAATGATTTATATCAATTGTGCCAAAAGGTCCATTTTGAACAGTAAAATGGATTGGGCTCATTGCTCTATCTTCCCTTAAACATTAAGGTCCTTTCATACTTTCTGGCTCTTCCACTTTAAACTGAGCCTTGACTCTCAAGTTCCATTATTCATCCCAGATTTCTCCCAACCAAAGGCAATTTGAGCTTGTCTGCATTTTGATCACCATTTTTCAAGGTTTGTTTCGCTGTGAAAAATCTTTAATCTCTAAATTACATTAACCCCATCAAATCTGCATCACTCGTGAAAAATGCTTGCAAGTTAATCGCATCTGCTCTTTCGAGTTCAGTTCAATTTAATTTAGAGTTCAGTTCAGTTCAATTTAGAATGTGATTGAGGCGGAAGAAAGGAACGTGGCCAAATTGTCCACCATATACATTATGTACAATTTGTACATATGTAAACCAAAACAAATGAAAACGGGTACAGAAATGGATCACGCGTATATATGGATTCTTAATATATAGTTGACTGTTTCTACTATAATAAATTAATAATAGCAATAATGAGTGAATGAATGCATGAAATAATGGGTTGAAGATGATATGAAATGGATAGAATGTGGAATAGTAGATGAGGCAATTGATCCATATAGTACATGGTTCCTCGCCGTCAACATTTCTTAGCATATCATTCACCATTTCAAATAGAATATTAAAGAAACTACACTATGGTCCTGTTTACCATAACTTATCTTTAGATCAGTTCAATTCAATTCAATTCAGTTTAGTTTAGTTTAGTTTAATTAATTTCAGTGAAAATGTAATTTGATGAAATTCAGGTTAATTCAGTCATGTTGATTCCATTTTTCAATACATCGATTTTTATTTCAGTTCAGTTCAGTACATTAATAATCTCTAATAAACCGGCCTAAAATGTTTAGCCAAATGAAGGGCAACAAATTTTCTCTATAAATATTCATAATATACATACAGTAAAGAAAAGGAAGAGATATTATCAAAAATTGAAATTATGATAGCTAGAGATAAAAAACCACTCCCAACAAACAAGTAAATCATTGTTATGAAGTCGGAAAAATATGTAAAAATGAGGGACACGTATTATAACATGGATAAATCTGACCTCCAACATAAAAAATGACACTATATTGCAGAGGCCGAGCACCCACTAGAAAATACAATTACAGTTTTAATTTTTCTTAAACTCTATATTAACCCCAAAGTTAAAAAAACACAATTTACCACCCACCCAAAATTATGAAATTACAAAACTATAAATTAGCCCCCACCAAAAAAAATTCCTAGTTCCGCCACGGCTATATTGTGCTAGAAATACTTTTCAATTTTTTTAAGGTAAATATTTATTGCTTTCAGAGTATACTGGAAATCGTCCAGTTGCGATTGAACATGGGCAGGTAAAGCTCCCTCTAGTAGGGGCTAGACTCGGTGAGCGACACTAGGGATTGAACTAAATAACATAATGAAGTCCAATGTGACCATCTGGTCATCTAGTAGTGTGCCTGTTTTGAACCATCTGGTCATCTTTCCATGGAATTAGGCCCTCCAGATGGTTCCATCTGCCTCGACTCATGGATCATGGCGAGACTGGGCTTCATCGCCAGTCTCCGCCTGAGTTTCAGCTTTCGCCTCTCCATGTTCAATGTCTTCATCGTTCCACGAGACACCAACCACCAGGTACAGCCACCGGACGCCCCAGTACTCGCCGATCACGCCGGCGAGTGAAACCACAAGCAGGAACATGCCGACGGCAATCATCGCCTTCTGGATGAAGCCCTCGCACTCGATGCTGTCGTCCTCTCCAGCCATCCGCCACCGAGAATCACCTCAGCAGCACCGCCAAACTGTTGCTAACCTTTACATATCTCATATTTCCCAAAAGGCACAGTCGATTCATGTTCTTGCTCGCTCGATCTCCAGTTCTTCCCCGTTCGAATGGGAATTCACTGCCGCTCAGTATTCCGGCGGGCTTGAGCAGCCCGGCGGCCATCTAAGCCTTCAAAAACCTCGGCGGAAAGCTCTCGTTCACCTTCCCCGGCGGACTCGCGCCGGAACGGCGTAAGGGACTCGTAATCACGATTTTAGTGTCATTCTCTATCGTGATTTCAGGTCTCCAGTGTTGCTGATGATAATCAACGGAAGATTAGCTCCAAATTATGGTGGGAATCGACCGTTTTTTGGAATACTTGTTGGACAAGGTAAAGTTCTCCCTAAACCCTAGAAGGGTTGAGAGTTAGCGTTAGAAATACTTTTCAACTTTTAATTTTTAGTTTCGCCATAATCCATTATTTTTGATAGACATATAGTATAAGATATCTTTAATTATTTAAAAAATTATCTTTTTTTAGAGATCGTGAAAAATATAGATAAACGGTGCTGCGTTTCATAGTAAACGTGTGGTAATTCTTGGGAAACTGGTAATGGAACTGTAATAATGGTGCTGTAGAAAAGGGAGGCATGGTGGGTAGGGCCCGGAGGGATCCGAGTAATCCAAGGCAGTGTTTGGCAGCACGTGAAGGGTGTGATTGGCGTTGATCAGCTTTTCTTAATTTAATCATCTAATTACTGTTTTTCCATAACCCAAATTTGTACTCCATAAACCATAAAACCAATACTTTCGTACACTCCACTTACAAAAACCCATCCTCAATTATACTATGATCATTTGTTCACTTCTAATGGTTGTTGTTTTAAAACGTTATATAAATTTATACAAATTTTCATTTTGAGACATGTTCTTACAAATACCAATTACTATAAGGCACCGTTATCGGTTTAAGTTTTCATTGACGAATTTCAACCCCCGCCGTTGTTAGATTTTAGGATGTTGGTGTCGCTAGAGGTCTAACGACTCACATGGACTGACTTGAGACTAAACTTCTGTATGAATTTGTACAGAATAACAATAATGCATCAATGATCAGGAATGATTAAGGAAATTGACTAAAAGATCAAATGAACTAAAAGATTAAGGTAAAATAAAAATGCTTAAGGGAACTGACTGAAAGATTAATTATTCTGACTAAAATATCAAGTAAAACGGTAAATATTCAAGACTTGTCAATTGTCACAACCTTAACCTCAAGGTTCTCAATGTCAAGTGTCAACACAAAAAAAGTAGTCAAGGATGCTACTACTACTTAGTAGTTAATTCTCGAACAATTGATTGTTGCAAGTTGCATTATTATATTGGGAAAATTTCTATTAAGGGCGGAGTACAAATGTTTATTATTATAAAGGGTGTGAAACTTATATATTTATTGTTAAGGGCATTATGACATTTCTACACTTTATTTTATTAAGAAAAGTCATTTATATCCCTCTCCTCTCTAAAAAAAATTCAGATTTCTAATTAATATGTTTTGTTCTCTTGAGCTTATTTGTAAATCAGTTCAATACAATTTAGTTAATTAGTTCAATAAAAATAAAATTTGATGAAATTTAGTTTAATTTGGTCATGCTAATTTTTTCCAGTACAATATTTTTAATTTAGTTCAATTTAGTTTGGTAAAATAAAATTTGATGAAATTTAGTTTAATTTAGTCATGTTTATTTTTTCGGTGCATTATTTTTCAATTAGTTCAGTTTAGTTTAGTTCAGTTGAATACTTTTGATCATGTTTTTAGTAACAATAAATTTTATTAACAAAAATATGATCAAAAGAATTATACTGAACTAAATTAAATTGAAAAAAATGTATTAAAAAATTCAATATGACTCAATTAAACTAAATTTCATTAAATTTTATTTTTACTGAACTGAATTGAACTAATTGAACTAAATTGTACTGAACTGATTTACAAATAAGCTCAAGAGAACAAAACCTATTAATTAGAAATCTGAATTTTTTTAAGGAGGAGAGGGGTATAAATGACTTTTTTGAATTAAATAAAGAATATATTTGTTATAACGCCCTTAAAAATAAATATACAAGTTTCACACCCCTTATAATAATTTACATTTGTACCATGCCCTTAATAGAAATTTTCCCTATTATATTTCCCCCAAAAAATTTGCATAATTTTTCTTCAAAATAATTTGCATCATATTTATTACTTGACAAAGGTCAACTTTATAATAAATAAAACATGGGCATGAATACAATGAACCAACTAAATGATGATAATATCCACAAACAAAATTCGTTGGGAGATTTAATTATAGAAAACTAAGTTTAGTAGGTGGGTGCAAAATATAGAAATAGTAGAAGCATCATGAAAATCGCATGACTTGAGATTTTTGGATCTAAATCCAAACTAAATAAAGCCCATCATGCAAATCTTACACGTTTATCCCACCGCTCTCCCACTCCTCGACACGTGTCCTTCCTTCTTTCTAACTTTCTTACACGTGTTTTTACCTTGCCGCATTCATGCACGCCCACCGACTTCTCTAGTTCAATAAATTTACCGTCCAAATTAAGTAATTCTTCTGCTTGAATAATAATTAAAAAAAACAATTCTCGTCTAAAATTAAATTAAATTGGAATTAGAGAATTATCTCGATGCGTGGATTAAAAAAATAAATTGCGCATTTCAATAAGTTTTGTCTGGTTGTCATAACGCACAAACAACACGACTTTCTCGAAAGCTTCTACGTTAAATTTAGAATCGCTTTATTTGGAGAGTTGTGAGCTCGGATATCATGTGAATATTTATTTGAATTTCACGTGATTTCTCTGGCTATTTATTAACACCATTTCGAAAATAAATTTTGTAGAAAAACTATATAATGAAAATTAAGAGGGGAAAATGAAAAGCTAAT
Source organism: Cruciata laevipes (assembly GCA_963678965.1). Lineage (NCBI taxonomy): Eukaryota > Viridiplantae > Streptophyta > Magnoliopsida > Gentianales > Rubiaceae > Cruciata > Cruciata laevipes. The sequence goes on from OY787634.1 coordinate 29,875,063, forward strand.
GATTTGTTGGAAAATAACTTCAATTTAATTATTAGAAAAACTTAATAAGGATATTTGATAAACTTAAGATTTTCTTAATTCTATTATTCAACTTAGGCCTTGTGTAACTTCCGGCTTTACCGGTTGAATTGAAATAAATTTAAATATACAAAAATTAAATGAATTGATTTACAAAAAAATAGAAATGTAGAAAATAGAAATATTAAAAAAAATGTAAAAGGGTGGGAATTAACCATGGTTAGCAAGTGATAGAAACACGCATGACACACATTAAGGCGGGAAGCGTGTGAAGTGGTCCAGTCTTTTGTTAATTGTGATTTGTGAGTGTGATCGAATGGCAAAATCGTAATTAGGAAGAAGGTAAGCGGAAAAGAAGCAAAAGTCTCGTGAATAGCACGTGATGTTAACGTGATCCCATATGTAAGAATCACGTGATCCATCCCACTCCACTATTAAACCTACTCCACCTCCCTAATCACGGTTAATCTCTCAATTTACACAAAATTTAGCATGCATTTTTTAACTATTTTACTTATAACAATCTAATTTCTAAGTGTTTGATAAAATGTTAAAATAGCTTATTAGGAAATCATAATAAAATTATTAATTTTCAATCCAGTTCAATTTGAAAGAACGGATCTAATCGACTGAATATTAAACTTTTGTATAAAACAAGTACTAACCATTTCTACCATTTACCAAACTAAAATCATAAATCAAGATAGCTTCTAAATCGAATTAATTAGTCCGAAATAAATTCAATTGAATTGCACTTGAATGATTAACTTGGTTATTCTTAAAGTTAAATGAATAGGGATGAAGTTATAACACCATTTCTATTTTGCTAGAGATTTATCGAAATACAATTCTTGAAAGCACTTCTATTTGTTCTCACCATTTGGGTATGATATTTTTTAAAAAAATGAAATCTGGAGGATTATTGACGGCTCCTCAACCCAAATATAATAAAGATACAAGGTTGCCCCAAGGCTAATGAGCCCTAAGGCTGTGTGCCCGAATGCGGTGTTGCCTGAAGGCTGTGTGGCCTAGAGATACCCCCGCCAACCGCCCCAATGGGGCGGGTATGGATGTGTATTTTTTAAAATGGGATGGGCATGGATGTAAGTTTCATACCCGTCGTGGGTAAGCGGGTGGGTATAGATATTGATTTATAACCCGCCCTACCCGCCCGCCTCGCCCGCCACATATCCGCCCCAAACCCTTGTATAATACTTATATTATACCCGCTATATATTATATTATTTATATTAAACGTTTGTGCATATATAAAATACATTATCCGCTATAATTGAAGCATGTTTGGCCTATTTTGAAACTTAATAGAATTTAATAATTAATGATTAACATATTATAAATTATTTTATTCTATTAAATAGTATATATAAAAATTATTAGTGCTTTTATTTAAAATTTTATGATAAAGAAATATATTTTAGCTTGATATTAAATAAATATGAATTTATAAGTCGGGTGGGGAAGGTTGGTCTAACATGGGCATGGATATTCATATGTGATAGATACCCAGGCCCTGTCCAATAGCGCACAAAACCAGCACCACCAGCACCTACCAGCACCCACCAGCACCTACCAGCACCTATCAGCACCCACCAGCACCTATCAGCACCCACCAGCACCTATCAGCACCCACCAGCACCTATCAGCACCCACCAGCACCTACCAGCACTTGTCACTATTCACAAACATGAATTGTTTAAATTTTTTTTTTTACAACAAAATGATGATTTCTATTTAAAATTAGTTTCACAATGTTTTGTATGAATTATCGTTCTTCAAATATATAGTTTCATAATTATTAATCATTTTTCAAATCTATTTAAATAACAATTTCGTACTAGTAAATCAATATTATAAATAACTATTTTACAACTGTTACAAACATATTCGTACTTCCAATAATATTACAAATCACATATACTACTAATCGCTATCATCTAATGATTCATCTTCGCCAACATCACTACCTTCTAAATCAACATCTCCTAAATGCCAAATTTGTAAGGCAATACTCTCACGCACTTCGTTCATAGCAGTTTTTCGATCATCATCGTACAAACCTGAATCACTACTTCCTACACCCTCAGGATGATCTAACACGGGAATGTCTAGTTGTTGCATGCGAATGAAGTTATGAAGTGTGAAACATGCAACAATTATTGCTTTTTGGGAATCAATGTCAGTTTGGGGCATTCTTTTTAACATTTTCCAAGAACTCTTCAACTGACCGAAAGCTCCTTCTACTTTCATTCTTAAAGAAGAATGTCGTTTGTTAAAATGTTCCTTCATACCTTGAGGTGGTGTGTTTCTAAATTGCGGTAGATGCCTTCGACTTACTCCATCACTATATGGAGCCAAGTATCCAAGGGTGTTTGGATATCCTGAATCTACCAAATAATATTTTCCTACAAAAATTGTTAGGTAAGTTGATGTACACAAATTATACAATATTATTTGTTAGGTAACTTGATGTACATTTAAAATTTTACCTTCTGGGGGATGAGGAAAACAGAATTCTGGGTTACCCAATGCATCTCTCCACACTGTTGAGTCGTGGGCACTTCCTTCCCATCCCACATGAATATATGTGAATATTTTATCAAAAGAACATAGTGCTAAGCAATTCCAACTTTTTTTCCCCTTGCGAGTGAAAAAGGGAACACCTTCTTCATCACCAACAACTGCATCTATAAGAGTTCCATCTAGAGCTCCAATGTATTTCAACATATAACATTGACATTATTTTATTAATCACAGTACATAATTATGTACATCATAATTATACAATTTTAATTTAATTTAAATACCCTACCAGCACCTACCAGCACCTACCAGCACCTTCCAGCACCTACCAGCACCTACCAGCACCTACCAGCACCTTCCAGCACCTACCAGCACCTACCAGCACCTACCAGCACCTACCAGCATCTACCAGCACCTACCAGCACCAGCAACCTGTACCAGCACCCTATTGGACAGGGCCCCAGTTGGGCGGGGCATGTATATCAAAGTTGTACCCGCCATGGGTAAATGGGCGATGATGGATAGTGAAATTTTAGATGGGGATGGATATGAATACTCTACTATCCACGCCCATTTCGCCCAATGTCATCCTTAGTGTGGCCCGAAAGTTATTTCCTAGGATTTCGACTGCAAGCAAGGAGTTGCCCGAAGGCTGTGAGCCCGAAGGCTATATGTAAAAGATTATAGGGAAAGTCGTATCGATCTATCTATAAAAATCCTTGAATCTAATTCCGGATATCGCCCGGAAGCAAAGAGTAGCCCGAAGGCTTACAACAAAGGCGCAAAGTAAAAGCGCAATAAAAAAGGGGATACATCGTAAATTCCTATAGTCTGATACTCAAGAGTATCGAATTACCTGACAAACGTAGTACCTTAACTCGCATTATACAATTAACTAATCGAAGTCCACCAGTCTAAATACAAAAAATGTTACCTAGTCTATAAGTCCACGGGGTTTACCCTCTCGCCAAGTAAACAGTTTAAGAGAGTTATAACAAGACAAATGGGCAAGAATACTCCCCAATTCTGTAGGATAGTTCAGCAAAATAACTAATTTCAAATCATGGTAATTTGTATGATGTTGTTTAATTGTTGCTTAGCCGTGCTAACGTGTTTAGCGTGTGCCTAATCTCCCCTACTTATTAATCAGTTGAAATATACGTCACTTCCCGCGTGTGCAAGTGCACCAATTATATGAGAAGTATCGAATCATATACCAATTGCAAATTCTGAAAGTTAATCTCAGACATAAAAGTAATAATATTAGCAATAATATTAACAATAATACACGGAATAATAATGCTTAATACATAAAAAGTTAAGTTTGAAGGTAATAAGAATAATACTTGTTCCTAGTTTCAATTAAAATCAGTGTCACAGACAACTTTCTCAAATATAATCAACCATGAATATTGTTAATTTCGAAATAAAATAAATATACACCGACACATCCTTAAGCTTGGTAAAGCTTGGTAAGATAAGCTTATGTAAAAACTAGCAAATTACCTAACAGAATCATAAGTAAGCTCATTTAACTGGTTTGCTACCTCTTTGCAAGGGTACTGTTTTTAAAGCTTTGATTAACTGCCACTTTAAAAAAAGCTTTGATTAGCTAGTTGTACTATGTTTTGAACTTTTACGTTGATTTTGCTTTCACTTTTTTCAAATTTTAAGGTTACTTGATTCCTTAATCAAATCACTTTGTATTTATTTTATACCATAAACTAGTCACAAGTAAAACCAAAAATAATTTGATAAATATAAAATAGGTATATACCATGAATAATTCATACCCGAAATGTACGGAAATTGTGGTTCGTGGACCGACATATAAACCGGTACCGGTCTATTTAATCATAGTCTCTCGTATTTAATTAACCAACTACACGCATTGAATACATCATTAAGAATTATTAAACACGAGGTTAAATAAATAAAAACGTGAATCATGTATGCATCATCTCGTTGGACGTTGAATAAAAAGGAACCAAATTTTCTTAGATTTTTACTTAAATGTTTTTTGACAATTTAAGAGTGTGTTTATTTGAGTAATTTGATACTAAATTGTAATGCAAACGTGTCTCCCTTTAATGTCACATAATAGTCACTGAGCTTCAATTAGAAAACTATTAAATGTTTGAACTATAAAGTATTATTTACAACAAGGTGGTAATACCTCTTTCTATAACTTTTTATGTTTAAAACATATATTTCAATCTCGGCTTTACAATGAAAAATTTGTCATCCTTGGGTGATGATATGTCAGATTTGGATCACCAGTATGAATTAGGGTCACTAATGTTCATGCTTGTTTTACCAATGACAATAGTATAATTGTAGGTGGTGAGGTTGCGGTAGGCGACAATGAGATTTGGATTGGCGGTGATGGGTTGGTGTCACTGATAGTGAGATTTGATATCGATGATAATATAACAACCACGTAGAAAGAATATGTGAGAGATAATGGAAAAATGAAAAATGAAAAATGTAATTATACCTTTATATTTTGGACAAAATTTTATAATAATATGTTATATTATAAGGCGACATTGTACATACACCAAGTTGAAGCAAATTAATGAAAATATGAAAAATCCCAAATGAAAAAAAAAAGTTGTCACAGTCCAACTTGATGTTTGATGTTGTGTACCTCAAAAATAATAATAAAAAATAACGCAGAACCGCAGTAGTAACAGTGTAACCATGGTTAAGATTCTAACCCTACACCCAAAACATGTTTAACTTCCCCAAGGTTTGACTACTCAGACCACGAGTATGACACAGTTGGGAGATTACCTGCAAACTAACTTTTTTTAATATTTCATTTTCTGATTTTATTATAAGGAAGAAAAAAAGAAATGATTTTAATTATTATTTTACTTTAATTACCGCTTGAATTTCCTCCCTTCTTGCCTTGTATTTTAATATTGCAGGCAGTAGCTGTGGCCTTGTGAAACAGGTGTTCGTTTGTTTTCCTCTAAAAGAAAGAAAGGTTTTTTATTTTCCTTTTCATTTTTGCTGTCCGAATTCAGCTTTCTGTCCGAACAAATCCTCAGTTCGTTTCACAGGAGGCGCCTTCTGCTGTTACTGGTGTGTATTCTCGCTCCGATGCTCTCTAATTGTCTCGATTCTTTGTGCATGCATATGTAGTTAGCCGTTCAAGATTGGATTTTTATTGAATCCTAGGTGTTTTTCGTGTCTGTATTTGAGGTTTTGAGATCTGATGTTTAGTGGGTTCCGACCAATTTGCGGGGCATTTAGGTGGGATTCTTGATTTTCTGTGAATTTTTTGGCATGCATGTTGAATTTGATTGGTTTTTGGAGATTTTGATTACTGTTCTTGAAATTGGGATTGAATTGGGGTTTTGTCTTTGTCTGATTAGAGTAATTGGTGATGAAATTTGAGGTCGGTATGAATGGATTGACGTGGAGTGATGAAGACAAAACCTTGGTGGCGGCGGTTCTGGGCACCAGGGCTTTCGAGTACCTGTATGAGAGCTCTCTTGCCGCCGAGGGCTCGTTAATGGCGATGACGAACGATGCCACCATTCAGAACAAGCTCTCAGATCTCGTGGACCGCCCGAATTCCTCGAATTTCAGCTGGAATTACGCCATTTTCTGGCAGATTTCGCGTGCCAAGACCGGTGAGCTGATGCTCGGGTGGGGGGATGGTTGCTGCAGGGAGCCTAAGGAGGGCGAGGAGTCCGAGGTTACCCGAATTCTCAATCTCCGTCTCGAGGACGAGACTCAGCAGAGGATGAGGAAGAGGGTTCTGAACAAGCTTCATACTTGCTTTGGGGGATCTGAGGAGGACAGCTATGCCTATGGATTGGATAAGGTTACAGACACTGAGATGTTTTTCCTCTCATCCATGTACTTTTCCTTCCACCGAGGTGAAGGTGGGCCAGGGAGATCATTCGACTCTGGGAAGCATTTGTGGTTTGCCGATGCACTGAGGTCATCTGCGGATTTCTGCGTGAGGTCGTTTCTTGCTAGGTCTGCTGGAATGCAGACAATAGTTTTGGTCCCTACTGACATTGGAGTTGTGGAGCTTGGTTCAGTTCGATCCATCCCAGAAAACTTTCAGCTTTTGCAGTCTGTGAAGTCTGCTTTCTCATCGTTCTCATCAGCCATTGCCCGAGCCAAGCAAGTGGCTGCTGCGCCGTTGGTAGCCATTACTGAACAGGTCACTCACAGCCACAGTAGAGAGCGTCCACCCGATGTGACACCTAAGATATTTGGACAGGATCTAAACCTCGGGTCTCGTGAGAAGGCTGCTGTTGTGAGAAAGCCGGTTGAAAGGCCTTGGGATGCTAGTGTTGGGAATGGCCACAGGATCACTCTCCCTGGTACACCATGGGCGCCTTTCGGTCAGCCTAAACCAGGAAATGCTATGGAACTGTATGCGAATCAGCCGACAAGACAAGCTGGGAATTTTCATGGAGCTGTTAATGGAATTAGGGATGATTTTCAGCAGCGCAAGAAGCAGCCTGCCAAAATGCAGATAGACTTCTCAACCTCAAGATCGGTCAACAACTCTCGAGCTATATGCATAGATTCAGAGCATTCAGATGAGGTTTCAGGCAAGGATGACGCTATCGTTCTGTCAGATGACAAGAGGCCTAGGAAGCGCGGGAGAAAGCCGGCCAATGGACGGGATGAGCCTCTCAACCATGTGGAGGCAGAGAGACAAAGGCGAGAGAAGCTCAACCAAAGATTCTACGCGTTGAGAGCCGTGGTTCCAAACATCTCGAAGATGGACAAAGCTTCACTCTTGGGAGATGCCATTGCTTACATCACAGAGCTTCAGAAGAAGGTTAAAGACATGGAATTGGACAAGGAAAGAACTCGGGATGCATCGTCTTCCGAAGCTAGCCCTAGCTCGGATGCTCAGGGCCATCAGAACCTCCAGCAAGTGGCTGAGATCGACATCCAGAGCAGAACCAATGAAGTGGTTGTGAAAGTCAGCTGCCCCTTTGACTGCCACCCTGCCGCTAGCGTGATCCACGCTCTGAAGGCTGCCGAGGTCAGCGTTATGGACTCCAAGCTCTCAGCAGGAGGTGACAAAGTGTACCATACTTTCGTGGTGAAGTCTCGGCCGGGAGCAGAGCAGCTGACCAAGGAGAAGCTGCTGGCATTGCTTCATCGGACCCCGGAATCGTCCTCGTCTTAGCGGTAACAAGGTCTGATGCTTAACAAAACAGTTGAATCTAGTTGAAAATGAGTAATAAGGTTCTATATTAGCATAATGTTGACATTATAGGGATAAGGAAGAAAGAAGTTTTGGTCAGTTCTGTGTTTATAGCTCATACATTTACAGGGAACCTTATCATGTTGTAGTAATGTTGTTTCTTTATGCAAAGATGATGAACCTATTATGTCTGTTCTTTGATTAATTTTGTTGGTTATTCCATTGATGTTTAGACTATAGAATAGAGGTTTAGTATACTATACTTAGATTTGTTGAACTCTTGTTTGTTTCTTGGATGACCTTCCTATTTATGGTCATATGATTCTATATCCAGGAAGTAGATTTCAGTTTTATCAGGTTCTGTTCTGTTCCATGTATGTTATTGTTATTCTTCACTTCGATTTAGTTCAAATCAGATGAAAATAGCTCGATAAAGAAAATGTCTTCAGGTAAACATGTGTAGTCCATGGCCCCTTAGTTTATTAGTTAGTTATGTATGGTTTCAAGAAGATAAGACAGCTTCTCATGTCTTCAACAGCTCGAAAATAACGTTTATCTATTTAAATATAAATAAGAAAATCCCAGAAAATAAGTGAGAACTGTTCATGATAATGGAATGGTAGTAGGGAATATGATGGTAAAGGAAGAAACGCGTGGAAAATGCGTGTGTGAAAGCTTTCATACCAATTGCGTGACCTCAATTAACACCTATTCTCTTTAAAACCGCCATTTCCGATTTATGAAACTGCTAAGAAGTATTACATAAAATTTGAATAATTCTCTTTCATTTTAATCTGAATTTTTTCACTTAATAATTTTTTTAGTTTGTAAAATAGTCGATATAAATAATACTAAGATTTTGGTTTTTTTTTTTTTTTTTTAAATGGTGGAAATGAATAAATTGATGAGATAGATAGGATGGCACATCGAATGGCATGTTCCCTTGAATGGCAGTTTGTGTGATCCTGATCTACTACAGTACACAGTTTTGTGTTTGCGTTCACACTGTGATCTAGTAATACGTTGTTTTTGGGTGTTTCTAGTACACGGGTTTCGTTCATCTGTCAGGTTACTAATAATAGTAACACATAATTCGTGCGCCTTCTGAAAACTCTAATTATAGTAAGCTTACTAACACAGAAATTCCAATAATGACGACACAGATTGATCTCGTATTTATGCTGTATTTGACATTTTGGGAAAGTTTTGGCTTTTTAAACATCTTCTATTAGCTTATTTTTTGTCCAACTAAATTAAACTGAATCATATTAATTTAAGTTTTATTATATTATCTTTTTACTGAACTCAACTGATTTACCGATTATGATAACGTGCCTTTTGCATGTCTTTACAATTTAGAAACGCAATTCTTGACTTGAAATGAGAAAAATGAATGGGTGTAAATTTGGAGGGCAAATAAAATGATAAAAACATTGTACTTATTGAACAATTAGTGGGATTATCTTTGTACCTAACTTGTAGGTACGTGTATTTACGAATGGTAAATCATGTGAAACATGGACACAACACTAGTGATGGAAATATGGAATCAATGGTGCCCCTTTGTTTTGAGATAGCTATCAATCTTGTCAATAGGCCATGTGCAAATATTTGGATTTGGACCATTTTCATCTCCTAGCAAAATCAAAGAAAATGACTAGTATTGCTTTTTCTTTACTTAATATTTATAGCCAATCTCTAATTTGGTGGCCACCAAAAATCTTGTTTGAATGACCTTTTAGGGAAATGAATGTTCCATGGTTGGGTTTTAGGTTAGCCAATTCATTTTCACTAGTATCTCTATTTGGCCTATAATATATGTATTTTTATAGATTGTATTTGTTCTAAAAGACATATTTATGGGGTCCTATATTTTCATAGCTATGTTATAAATGGCGATGACTATTACATATCATATAATAATAAGACCCTGTTTACTAGAGCTTATTTATTGTTGAACAAAAATGAAAATTAATGAATTGAAAATCAGAATGACTGAATTAACCTGAATTTTTGTTAAATTATATTTTCACTTTACTTCACTAAATTGAACTAATTTTTTTTAAAAAAAAGCTCTACTAAATCACCATGCTTTTAATTTGTCCCCCAAGAAGAAGTTTTACACTCATCATATAACTTCTAAAATTTATGATAATTTAAAATTTCAAAACACCACAACAGAATTTCATTCAAGAATCAAACTTTTCTGATACAGAAACCTAAAATCTGACATCTTTCTGAGACCTAGTTTGTATACTTGCTAACTAATTTCACAATCTTCAGCACAACACAAGCTTCCTACTAGCTACCAAAACATGCAACATTATTGTTTGATATTTAAACAAATCAATCAACAGTAACTAAATCTACAACTCTTATTCATCTTCCTTGGCAGCATCTTTATTACCTGGTAAAAAAGCAGTTCCATTTTCCTTCTTCCCGTGAATCTCCATCTTTCTATCAGGACAGTGCTTGGCAATATGTCCTTCCTTATGACACAAGTAACACGACCATTTCTTGTCTTTCCTATAATTATTCACAACAGGACCACCATTTGCTGTTCTTGAATTCGGCACTTGACTTTTTCTACCCAGAATTCCTTTCTTCAGCAGATTTCTTGACTCTTCCTCAAGCTTCAGCTTATGCATCAGCACGTTGTACGGCAAAATTCCATCCTCGCGCATCAGTTTGTCCTGGTACTCTTTCCAGGATGGAGGGAGTTTTGAAATTATGGTGATGACGTGGAAATTCTCATCTAACCAGATTCCTGCAGCACTTATGTTGTTCATAATCCTCTGCAGTTCTTGAACCTGGTCCAGGACAGAAACACCGTCCACCATCTGAAAATGGATGTATTTGCTGACCTGAGACCTCACAGTTCCAAAATCATCATTAAAAACCGATCTAAGATCTTCCCAGAGCTCCTTGGCAGTGCTGTTCTTATTCGAGTATTGACAGAACAGACTGTCACAGAGAGAGTTCAGTATGTAGTGACGGCATATGTAGTCATCGTCCATCCATTTCTGTACCCCGGATTTGGTTTTTATGGTTTCCTCAAAACTTATTCCTTCCACAGGAAGACTTGGACATGGAATCTTAAGCACGTAACCAACCTTAAGTTGGTTCAGTGAGAATTCCATCAGATGTACCCAAGAGTGGTAGTTTTTCCCATCCAGACGAGGAGTCATCACGGGAGTCAGGTTCTGAGGAACATTTTCGGACCAACGATTTTCAGTTTTTTCTTGAAAGCTGGGAGTAATCATTGAATGATTAACATCCGGCTCTTTATGTCTTTGATCAATTGTTTCCCTTCCAGAGATTTTTCCTTCTCTAGCCTGTATTCGAGGATCAACTGTTTCCTCAAAACTTGATACACTTATCCCAGCTTGGCATTGATCAATTGCCACATTTCCCAACGAAGCGATGTTGTTACCCAATGAACATTCTGCCAACCTATTTGTACACTGGCATAATCAGGGAAGTAAATGTTTTCGATTCATGCATTATGCATAATCGTATTGTTTGTACATATGCAATTACAATCAGATAAAAGATAGAGCAAGTTTATTATGAGAAAGACAGCTAACCTTGTCTTCGCTTCCAGCTTTGCAATGGCCTCTTCAACTGCAGGGAAGCTATCCCTGAATACCGACCACTGTCTACCAGTCAAACTGATACCTAATTTGAAAGTACAAACAACAATTCACCAGTTCACAAGGTATAGTTTGCTTAATCATAACTCCATTTGAAATCTAAGTTTCTCATACTAGAATCTAAACAGCCAAATGTGTGTTGCAATAGGAAAAAGAGGGAAGATTCAATATAGCTGACTAAGGTCAAAGCTGAGAACACCCCCACGGAGATTATAAGCCAGCAGTAAGACAAGACTTTTCTTGTAAATACAAAGTTTGCAATGCTTATTCTACACTCTATCAAAGTGAATAAAATTCCAGAATTCTACGGAATAACAAGTGTACATGCAAGCCTGCTTCTATTTCCTAGAACAGACAACTTGTCTTAAAAATCCAAATTAATTTGTGGTCCTAACTCTCCAACTCTTTGTACAATCATGGCCATTTTTTGACAAAAAAATTGCTTTTTCGACAAGCAATCATAATATTTAACAAGAACTCAGTAGCAAATAAAAGCACAGTCTGTGTCAGCTTATTTGTCTAACTCGTATAATACCAGAAAATCCTCAGTTCTTGAAAATTCTACTTGATGACTAAAAGGCAACAGCAAATTTAACACAGTACATGGATGAAGACAACATTTAACAAGTAACTCAATGGCAAATAATAACACAGTCTATGTCAGCTTATTTGTCTAACTCATATGATATCAGAAAAATCTCGAAACTTCTACTACGGGACTAAAGGCAACATCATATTTAGCACGGTACATGGATGAAGACAATATCATTACCTCTGCCAGTAGGAAATTGCTTTCCATCTTTGTCAGCGTAATCTCGAATCGATACCAAAGCTTTGCCACTGAAACCATGAACAGCTACATTCCGCTTTCCGGATAGCTAAAGAAGTAATGAGCGTAATTGTTATGGTTTTTCATTATAAGACGAATTAAATTACTTCATCTGAAATGACATACTGGCAAATTCCTAACAATAAAATACAAAAACAAATTAAATAAATTGAACAAACAGCAAACTTACATTGCATATGATTCTCCCATTACTATCATCCAGTGGCAGCTGCCTCTCTCCGGAGCTGCCGCCGTTGGGGATGACGTCATCCTCTGCTTGCGGCGGCGTCGGTGGTTGCGCGGTGGAGATGAGGAAGGACTCGAGGACCTGGCGGACGAGAGATTTGTGAGGGAGGTCGGATAAGTCGGTGTTGAGGTGGCGGGCGGCGGCGGCGCGGACGGAATGCTCGGTGGCGGTTTCCAAGTCGGAATCTTTTAGGATTTTGACCACCGCTTCTTCGATTTTCCGGCGCTTAGCAAGTGGGATGTCATCCATGGGAACAAAAAATGGGATTTCCAGCACTGTTATATCAGTGGGTTCAAAAAAGTGGATTGAATACAAATTGATCTTCAAAAATTTGGGCGCATTTTATGTGATTCCGGCGAGGTTTAAAACGAAATTTATATAGTTTTCAGATTTAAGCGCAAAAAAAAAAAGGCGGAAAAAGAAAGGTTCTACCGAGACTTGAACTCGGGTTACTGGATTCAGAGTCCAATGTCCTAACCGCTAGACCATAGAACCGCTTGTTGGTAGTGTAATTTGTAGTATTATTACAATTCGTTATTTTAGTAATCAAAAGTTTCCCTCCAACTCCAAATGAGAGTGATTTAGATGATTAGAGCTTACTTATGCGTAATTGAGTTGAAAAAAGGGTATATCTATATAATGTTGGTGACAAAGAAATTAAAATTTTACTTTTGGGATGAGTATTATTATTGTATATAGTGATTTAGTTAGCTATGTAGTTGTTTTGTAATGTTTATATTTGAAGTGAAAGTAGTACAATGTTTTTAGATCAATAATACGAATATTATAAAAGTAACACAATACACACGTAGTCATAAACAATCTATTAGCTAAATGATCATAACTGAAAGCTCTATTGTTAGTCTCTCATTTTCTCATGGACCGTGGTTGTATGACCATACATATCAATGCATGACTTAGCCCAGATCCAGTGCAAAACTTTAACGGGCATATAGTACTGCAGTTGTTCTTATTAGTAATTTAACTTCCGTCGACTAATAAATGGTGAGAATATATTGAATCACGTATTAGAATCTTGAAACTAATCGAGTTTATGTAGACACATATATTTTATATCATATATTAACATTATCGCTCGTAGAATGTTGAGATTGAAATCATTTTTAAATTGTTGGAAATTTTATTGATAGACATTTATTTTCTTTTGTTGTGATGGACCTTTTGGTATGAAACTTTGAATGGGATGTCATTTTGGAGGAATGTGATAGGAATCCTAGGATTTGAATTTCCACTCCTCATATGCTAAGCCCATTTATTATCCACCATGAATTTTGGTATTGGACTAGTTGTTACAAAGCAAAGTAGAGCCTGAAATATGGTTTTGTTTTGACCCAACAACATAGCCCATTACTTTTCACCTGGAGAAGGTCTTGGGTGAGACCGTCCTACCATAAGGTTATGGTAGGACGAATGATAGTTCATGTGTTTAATGGATTTGTTCATGTGTTTCACAGATTTGTTAATTCATTTACATATTGTTACAGATTATAACAAACAAAATTGTGAAACACAAGAACAAATCTGTCAAACACATGAACCTAGCTTATAACAAACAAAACTGTGAAATACATGAACAAAACTATGAAACACATGAACAAATCTATTAAACTATGGTAGGACGGTCTCATCCAAGACTTTGTATTTCAGATGAGAGGAGATATTCAAAAAGAATACAAAAGACCTTTTTATGTGTGTACTAATAATAGTAATAGTATAGTAAGGGTTTTAGAGAAAGGAATCCACTTTTGGGGTAAAATCTGAAGAACACAGACAATGGAATCCTCCTTTTGGTGCTAAGATTTGTTGTTTTTGACAGCAAAAAGATACATGAAAAATCAGAAGCTTAAAGCTTAAGCATATGAACATGTTAGGTAAGGGATTATTAAAGCATCACATGGTAATTTTCCTTTCCTCTTTAATTTTTATAATCATTTCACCAATTTAAAATACTCCCTCCAGTTATATTTGCACAATTTTTTCTATCAGGTTTTGCTAAATGCTAATATAATTAACTATCTATATCCTCAAACATTTTACCATTTTACACAACCGTTTTTATTTTTATTTTTTGCAAATATTTACACAAACAATCAAAATTCAAACATAAGGGGACAAAGGGATTGATTATAGAGCCGTTTGGGAAGTGTGGAAATGACATTGAATATTTTGTCATTTGAAAATATATATTGAAAGATAAAAGTCAAATAAGGGCTGCTATTTCCTTCACCTGCCTTGCTGCAATGGTAGCTTAGAAATGGTAACATTAATAATTGCATTTCCAACCGCCATATATATATATTCCTCAATAAATTCTCATTGCAACTCTCAATTTTCTGTTGGTCGTTAAATTTTAATTTAATGCAATTTTTCCTTTCCATCTGATGAAGAAAAAGGAGATTCCATTTACGCTGCTGTTTTGTAAAAAATAAACTGATATTTAAAATTTCAATATGTTTTAAGCTCATTTTCTGATTCAGAATGTAAATAGCAATTCTGGACCTGTAAGTTTTTAATTTTTTATTAGATATAAGGAAATAATTCAATTTCAAAGCTAAAAATCATAATTCTCGAACGAGTATCGAAAAAGATTTGGGGTACCTAATTCTCCTATATTTATAGCACCAAATACTTCCTAACGAACTTTAATATAATCAGATTTATAAAAAAAAGCATTTACTTATTTTACGGTGAAAAATTAGTCGAAATTAATTGGTGAAAATGCCCTCCTAAATCAAAGAGAGCTTATAGAAAAAAACATAATTAGGAAATACGTATATCCCCACTAAACACAAAAATTTGTAAGTTTTAAAAAATGAAATACTTTGCGAGTTGATTTTTAGTGCTTGATCAGGGCAGCATGCCCTCCCAAATTGGGGTACCCTACCCTTCCACACCCGTCACCAATAATGGCACTGAAAATTAAAGGCACTGAAAATTAAAGGCACTCGCGGAGGGTGGGTACCGTACCACCAGTGTACCTTCAAGCTAAGTTAATGGCTCTCTACTCATCATTCAAAAATAGGTTGGGAATTCAATTTCCATATACTCCAAAGTTAAATAGATTAGGATTCGAAATAAAATGTGATTATACTTAAAAAAGGGTAAAATTATGGACAAAGACCCTGTTTACTAGAGCTTATCTGTAGATCAGTTCAGTTCAGTTCAATTCAGTGTAGTTCAATTCAGTTCAGTTCAATTCAGTTCAGTGAAAATGTAATTGATGAAATTCAGGTTAATTCAGTTATGCTGATTCCATTTTTCAATACATCATTTTTACTTCAGTTTAGTTCAGTTCAGTTCAGTTCAGTTCAGTTCAATTCAATTTAGTACATGGTGGAAATAAGATCTAGCAAACAGGGCAAAAGATTCTTTGTAAAAGAAGATGATCAAAGTATAAACAAGAAGCTGCTGAAATATCCTCACGTACGCCAATGTTTTGTCTGGGAAGGGGGGGCCAATGCCATCCCAAACTTCAACGGTGCCTAAAAATCCACTCAACATGTTCATACTCATAATTCCATCATTATATTTTCCTTTTAATGTTTGGATTTAATTTTGTGAACCATTTCATGTGAGTGAAAATAATACCATAAAAGAATTATAGATATTTTATAAATATTAACATGAAAATATACAATTGAAATATCTTCATGAATATATGATATTTTTGTCATTCGGATGTATAGCAAAATATCTCACACCCACATTTATTAAAATTTTAAAATGAATGCCACAAACTTAGGCCCTGTTTACCAGAGCTTATCTGTAGATCAGTTCAGTTCAATTCAGTTCAGTTCAGTGAAAATGCAATTTGATGAAATTCAGGTTAATTCAGTCATGCTGATTCCATTTTTCAATACATCAATTTTCACTTCAGTTCAGTTCAGTTCAGTTCAATTCAGTTCAGTACATCAAGAAATAAGCTCTAATAAACAGGGCCTTAGGTGTTAAACTTTTTCTCAAATATCCAATTGACCTAAAATTACTGTGATGATATCAAATATGCTGAAAAAAAAAAACAATATTATTAAAGTTTTTGGCCACTCAAAAAAGTGTGAAACAAAACCAATCCCTCCATAACTTGCACATTCTTTTTCACACTGCATCAGTTTCTCTGCTCTGCAGAAAACAACCCCCTACTAATACACTACTCCCCAATCCTTCTTCTGCATCTTCTTCTTCTCTAATGGAATCCATCCTTAAATTATCCACCATTCTCCTCCTCATTTCCCTCGCCGCCGCCGCCAACCTCCATTACCAGACCTTCGTCCCCACCTCGCTGCCGGCGCCACCCCAGTCCCTGTCATGGGAGGAAGATTCCGCCACCCAAGCATCCTTACAGGATGATGAACTTATCCGTTCTGAATCTGCTTCCAGTTTGTCACTGTCGCTGCATCATGTCGATGCGCTGGCGGTATCCTCCGACGCCACGCCGGAGTCGCTGTTCAGATTCCGGCTCCAGCGAGACGCGGTGCGGGCTAAATCGATTCACGATCTCGCTGCTGCTAAAGCTCAGCCCCGCGGCGGCGGCGGAGGGATGAATTTCAGCAGCTCTGTTATCTCCGGGCTGGCTCAGGGCAGCGGCGAGTACTTCACTCGAATCGGAGTCGGGACGCCGCCAAGGTACTCGTACATGGTGCTGGATACTGGCAGCGACGTCGTTTGGATCCAGTGTTCTCCATGCAAGAAATGCTACACGCAGTCCGACCCGGTTTTCGACCCGGCGAGATCCACGTCGTTTGCTGGAGTCACCTGCGGGTCGCCGGTGTGCCGCCGGCTGGATTCTCCGGGCTGCAACAACCGGAGGAAGTGCCTTTACCAGGTTGCCTACGGGGACGGCAGCTTCACCTTCGGCGAGTTCTCCACCGAGACGCTCACTTTCCGGCGCGTGAAGGTGTCCAACGTCGCATTCGGCTGCGGCCACGACAACGAGGGGCTATTCATCGGCGCCGCCGGTTTGCTCGGCCTCGGCCGGGGGAAGCTCTCTTTCCCGGTTCAAGCCGGGTACCGGTTCGGCCAGAAGTTCTCCTACTGCTTGGTCGACCGCTCCGCCACCTCGAAACCGTCGGCGCTGGTGTTCGGACGCGCCGCCGTATCGCGAAATGCCGTGTTCACCCCTCTCCTGACGAACTCGAAGATGGACACGTTCTACTACGTGGGGCTGAACGGAGTCAGCGTCGGCGGCTCCCGCGTGGCCGGAATCACGAATTCCTTGTTCAAGCTAGACGCCGCCGGGAACGGTGGAGTGATAGTCGACTCCGGCACGTCGGTAACCCGGCTTACCCGACCCGCTTACGTTGCACTCAGGGACGCGTTCCGGCGCGGGGCTGCGGACCTGCGGAAGGCGCCGGACTTCTCCCTGTTCGACACGTGCTTCGATCTGTCGGGGAAGACGGAGGTGAAGGTTCCCACGGTGGTGCTGCACTTCACCGGAGCTGATGTGTCGCTGCCGGCGTCGAACTACCTGATACCGGTGGACAGCAGCGGCAAGTTCTGCTTCGCGTTCGCCGGGACGATGAGCGGGCTGTCCATCATCGGGAACATCCAGCAACAGGGATTCAGGGTGTCGTTCGATTTGCAGGGTAGTCGGGTCGGGTTTGCTCCGAGAGGATGCGTTTAATTTGGGCTTTGGAGGGAATAATTGTTTTTTTCTTTTCTTTATATTTTTGGCCAACCAAATGAAGGAAAAGAAAAAAAGGGGAAAGTGGTGGGGGGGAGAAAAGGAAGCTCACACGATCACATGTTGTTGTCTGTTTTAGTAATTTGTTGCATTTTTAATTTGTTTTCTACTACTAAATATAAGAAATCCAAAATGCTTAGTATATGAATTGACACATGAAGGGAAAAAAAATAAGTGTTGAATTTTACATGAAATGGCTGGCCTAGATGTTTATTTTGAGCTTAATTGAACCCATTTAATTATTTTAGTAAATAATAACAAATTGACGTCTATAACATTGAAATTTAATAAAATACTTCATTTAATATGCAATAAGTTGTTTCAACATCGCTTAAGATTGTTATTTGAAATCCAGACAATCAAATTACGGGTTTCGTTGGAATCAAATTGGAAGGTGTAAATAAAAACACGACTTATATCCAACTCGACTTATAAGTCCAAACAGTTTTAGCACATTTTAAGTGGAGTTTCATCGTAAAATCAATACCTGTTTCTATTGTGAATGAAGTATAGCAATTAATCCATTCATTTGCACATGATTACTGATACCTTATACGAATTGTATGGTAATGAAAATAGTGGTATGTATATTTTGTAGTGTAATGAAATTACAGAAGCGTGAAGATCTCATATGGGGCGGCGGTGGCCATGGATTGCGGCGGCGAAATGAAAAACGTAAACAGAGAAGATGAGAGGGATAAGATGAAACAACAGAGCTCTGATGTTCTGATCCCATCTATTACTAAATTATTACTACTGACGTCACAGTAGTATATTGTGGACTTGAATCTTCACTTAATTAACTAAACATTTGGTTTGCCGTGAAATGAGGAAATAGAAACAAACATAAGAAAGAATGCACATGAGAATATGGCTGATTTACGTTCTTTGGTGATAAATTCTCGTTGCAATGGATAAAATTAAAAGTAATTTGAATATATATAAAAGTGTAACAGTAAAAAAAATTAATAATTATTCCAAGCGTCAATCCATTACACCAAACATTCTCAGTTTGTTATTAAGGAGAAGCATGTTTTTAAGCGAAATGTTGGATCGCATGCACCGTGCTCCTTGTGTTGTCCTACATCTCCCCACTCTCATACCCTTCAATCACGGTCACCTAAAAACGATAATCTCTACTAATATGGCTCTGTCCAATAGAGTGCTGCAATTGATAGTTGGTGCTAGAGGGTGTTGAAATTAAATTAAAATTATACAATTATGACGTACATAATTATGAAACTATATATTTGAAGAATGATTAATTTGTACAAAATATATTGAAACTAATTCTAAAGAAAAATCATAACCCAACAATTCTTGAAGATCCCATCACTCAAGAATCCTGGTAAAGCATGGAGGAATGATTACAAAGTCTTGTCGATTGAACAAGATGCTCTTCATATTTACAGCGTGAGGGAAAAAGCATGGAGGACTCTGCCCAATTCTTCTCCCTACCACTATCGTGATATATAGGGGTATTATTGTTATTTAGTAACATGCATAGGTAAAAACTTAGGCTACAAATAGCCATTCTTTAAGGCCTTGTTTGATAGAGCTTATCAGCAGATCAGTTCAGTGAAAATGTAATTTGAATAAGTTCAGCTTAATTCAATCATATTGATTCATTACATCAATACATTAATTTTTATTTTAGTTCCGTAAAAAATAAGGGCATAAATGTCATATTCTCGAAATCAGATAGAGAATGTATTGGAAATATGTTGATAAGAAATGTACAGGATTATTGAAAAGAAGATGCATAGAATTTGTGACAATAAAAGAAGTAAAAAACCTATGAAGTGTGATAGCAAGTGTGTATATCTAAAACTAAGACTAAAACTAAAACCAAAACTAAATTGAATTCAAATTCTCTTTTTTGACAGCATTATTTTTAATTCTTAGCACTGAACTAATGCTACAACTACATTTGCAACCATCTCAACAAATGAATCGTACCAATGTGAATTTTAGTACACATATTATGCACACTAATGTACAGTGCTTACAATACACAATAGTCACCCCAAAAGCAGCATATGCTGTCCACAGCACCATTTCCAGCCACATTTTGTTGGCTTTAAAGGTCAGAAAAAACTTTATGTCGAACCAGCTTCACGGTACCATCTCCACCACAGGTCAGGAAGCCATGAGAGTACACTTGAATGTCAGTCAAACCCTCCTACACATAAAAAATGAATCACATATTGTTTCGATCCCATCTTGAAATGCTACCAAGAAGATAACAGAGTAAAAATTACCCGAACTATTCCTCCAAAACCACGGGATCCTAGAAATGTGTGTCTTTCATGCAACCTTGGCCAGTGAAACACTAATCTCGCTTTCTTGGCATCCCAAAGCTTCACATCTCCGTCTTTACTCCCCGTCAAGAAAAGACTGGTATTTGGAATTGTGGAAACCTTGGTAACACTCCCTTCAAGAGAGAACTTGAGAAGTTAGAAAAAATTACAAGCACAGTAAATAAGACCTATAATCGTCCTAATAAGAAGACTCGTGTGGTACCTGTATGAGCCTTCGGTATATACCAGAGCATGCCATTTCGATTCTGATCTCCAGATTTGCTCAGCGTATCCACTGAGGAGGACATATTACCACTTGTCTCAGCATGTTTGTGCTTCTTTGTCCTTCCGGTTGCAATGTACCGGAAGTCATGAAGCCCAACATCACCCGCTTTTCCACCGGTAACAATAAAGGGAGAAACAGAACCGCTTCCAATGTTATTATCAAACACAGAAAGAGAACGAGTACCACCTGAAATCACAGGTGTAAAATATTCTAATAAACAGTACATCTCAAAAGAAACCCAGTAAAGGATTGAAGGAAGGATTACAGAAATGGGCTCGAGTCTTAAGAAGTCTTTCAGAAAGATTGAAACTAAAAAAATCTTTTGGAATTTAGTTAGCAAAAATCACAAATCAGAATTAAAGAAAAAAGACGAAGAAGAACCTTCATGGCACATGATGGTTGCCCGAGAAGAGGTACCAGGAGCTAGTGTATCCCAGATAATCACATTGATCCCATTAGAACTGTATCCTGCCGCTGCGATGACTGATCCGCTTGGAGTAATGTAGGTGACATCCCTGAAAAAGAGATGAATTTAATTAAAGTGAAAAAGCTTCAAATTGTTAAGCCCCTTTCAGCAGCAAATAAGAAAATCACGTAAACCTACAAAACCTACAAGAGCAGGATCAAGAGTTAAGATGATATAATGATTAATGAACCTAACATGCAATCAGTTCAAGTACATACGATGTATAATTATCAAAGCAGGTGGATGACTCTGTCGGTCCAACATTGCTCCTTCCTCCAACTTCTAGCTGCCATGTGCAAACAGTTCCATCTAAAGCCCCACTCACAAATCTGTGTCCACACTGATCGAACCTTACAGATGATATTGATGCAAGGGCATAAGGAGGAGGAACATTTGCAGCAGGGAGCACTCCATAAGTTGCAGTTGCCCTGTCCTTGCCAAACTGGACAAATTTCACGGATTTTCATAAGTACCATGCTCGGAAATTAGAAAATATCCATATAAGTTGACTGCAAATTATAACTTCAAAGACCTTTGGACATTATGGTCATTTAATATTCAAAAGATTTTGCATAAAGCAATAAGATAATAAAGAGACAGTACAATATTAGACAAATACTTGCAGCAGCCAGATAAAAGAACCAGTTGCAAGAAGTCATATACTTGTATATGAAAAGCAGGAAGCTCCATGCATATATATTAGGGTTGAGACCACCTACCTCCCATAAGTATACATGGGTATTGCTGGAACCAACTAAAAAGAGTGGCATTGATGGATGAGTCGAGAATGAACTACTGCGTACACTCTCAATAGTGGGGATTGGATCGATGAATTGTTCAAAATCTTCCTGTATCCCCCAACCAAGGTTTCTGGTCACTCCACTATTCATCTGCTCTCTAGCTGGTCTCATAGAGATGCCTGCCCCAATAGTTGCTCCGCCTAAACCTAGGTGTACTCCCTTCCTGCTACCAAGACCAACTCCAGGAGAAACACATGTGGGAACAGGAGTTGACTCAGATCCAGCCCAGCCATTTTGAGGCCAGTCTGCCTTTGCCCAAATATATTCAGATCCATCTTGACCAGGTAGTCCATCTTCCCAGTTAAAATATATTATTCCCTAAATTTCACAAAGGCAAAACTCAAACAACAAAATTTTGAAAAGCATGTAAAAGACTCTTAGTCATGACTATGGTACTCAAAATAAGATCCAAATGGAGACTATGGTACCTTCTTGTTTGTAGCAAGGGCAGCCTGATGATGATCAATGGAGTTGATGCAGATAGCCTGCAAATATAGAATACCAGTAAGAATAAACTTTAGATAAGGACGTAACCAAAATTCTCACAAGTAAACAATTCCACAGTAATATGGACATAAACATAAGCAACAATCTATTTACCTCTAAGAGTTCTCCAGGCCTTCTGTATATTTCTGTAGGGGGATTAAACGGAAGTACTTTTTTCATGTTATCTCCTCCAGAACTTAGAAAAGGATGATCATTTGGGGTTAGACATGCCATGGGTGATCCCGCACCTTTTGTTTCACTTCCGGTCCCATGTTCTTCCTGACTATTTTCCCCGCCCTCTAACTCCCTCAGGATATTCGTGCACACATTGTTCCATCCCCCCAGCGACTTATAATTAAGACACTCAAACAAGTTCACATTTTGATCAATAAAACCGGGCACTATTTTGGGATCAGAACAGATATGCCAGAAAATTCCAGAAGCTCCAAGATCAGAATCATTCTTCAACACATGTTCTCCCAATCTTTGACTGACATAGCCACCTGAAGAGATAGGATCATTATGATCATCATCTGAGCCTAAAAGAGAAGCCCTAATCTCAACATCTCCTTTTTGAAGCAGGTATGACGTTAACTGTTTCGCACAATAAACAGAAACATGCATACACGTTGCATGTTGTAGTTTAGCAAAAGATAAAAGTGCTCCTGTTAATGGTGGCTTGCTATCTGATCCATAGAAAGATAGACTCGCTGTCATTGGTTCTCCTGAAGGTGAAATGGAGACGCTCTCTTCAAGTTTTTCAGTCAAGAAACTTAGCAGAGGTTTAAAAGAACTTGATACTTGGCCCCAAAAAGAGTAACATATAACCAGCCATCTCTCCTCTTCAGGTATTCTGGTCAATATATCTCCCAGTTGTTCATGTTGGATCTTTCCATCAACTACATTTAGTTGCGTATTGTTGAACAATATATCATCCGTCACAACCTTTCTAATCTCAGAGAGAATATCTTTCAAGTCTTTAATTATATCTTGAGGAGCATAACCTTGAAGGAATCTTAATAGAAGAGGTTTGGCTATGAAGGCAAGACCCTTTATGTTGATTTGGTCCCAAGCAGAAGTAATATATACAAAGTATTCTGCAACATCAAGAACTCCCATGTAATCTTGAGCAGAAGGACCACAAAACAACATCAACGAAGCTCGTAGACACCATAACGTACGAATTAGATTGCACCCATACAGCTTCCAAGCTACAAACCCAGAAGCTGTAATTTTCTTCATAGGGAATGATGTTAAGCAAGGTGAACTAGAGACACAAGTGACAACATATTTGGAAATTACGGAAACTTCTCCAAAAGCAATGGATTGCAATCGAGGCAAGATACTCTGTGATAGCAAACTACCACATCTATCGTCTTCGGCAGATGAGATGAACCTTGAGGCACATGTAACCAACACGTGGTACCCAATAAAATGGAGGCCATTCAGACACAAGAATAGAACTATCTGTAGAGAGTCAATGTTAATACTAAAGCTGAGTAAGAAGATACAGTAAATAAAGAACACACAGGTGTGAACGAATTTATACCTGGTCAATCAGCTTAAAAGCATCCAGCATGAACTTCTGCTGAAAGTATAATAATGCTGCTATTAATTTATTAATAAACTTGTCTATTGAGCTCTTGTATTCTTCATTCTCAGGCTCCAAGTGTGTAATTTTACCAAAAAGCACAATATTAATATGCCTCCAACTAGGATGCTCCTTCAACATTTCTGATAGATAGTTCATCGCATATTCTGATTTAGTATGCAGCTCTTTATGCTCAGTGAGGTCACCAGAAATCCAATTTGAGGACTTTCCATGATGAGATAGCTTCATAACTTCTTTAAGGAATTCAATGTTTCCAGTATCTAATACAATTCCCTGACTTGCCGCACCAGAAACATTTAGTGTAGATGAAAGGCACTCCAAGGCTTCAATCTTTCAACGAAAATGAAACAAGTGTTTAGAAGCATAGATACATAACTAACAGAAATCCACTTGACTAGAAGGTAATCATAATCGCAAATGCAAAACCAGTTCTCAAGGGAAAAAATATATAATATAATCTCAGAATAACTTACAGGCAGTCCAGATCTGCCAAGGGCTATGGCACTCATCAATATAGCCCACCGACTGAAAACTGCTGCTCTTGATTCTCCAACTGCATTTTTTATGTTTGTCTTGTTTGCTAGCATCAGGCAATACTGTCCAATACTCGGGTCCAGAAAACATTTTTGACGGGTTGATATGGCCGATTCATTATTCGTCAAATTCATCTCAAAGCCAAGCATTCTCAAGTAAGCGTTTGAGTAATTTCCAAGAATCCACTGCAAATGTAAAAAAGCAGGCATTAAACTTCTGCTTAAACTAAATAAGATGTAAGGCATAATAAAATAACAGTAAACCAGAAAAACATATTAACAAGTACCTCAAGCAGACTTGCAAGCCAGTAATCACCTCTCAAAATTGATGACGGAAGGATAACTTTGGAAATCAGATTATGCTCTAAAGGCCCAGAATAACCATCGACGAGACGGCAAATTACTAGAGCCAGCTGTTCATCCCCTAGGTTTTTTGCACATACATTAACAGCGGAATATGCATCTCCCCCAAGCAAAAAGAAAGCAGCAGCAAGCTCCAGCTGATGTTTTCCCATCAAAACATATGCATTTTTCAAAGCAGCTGCCTTGTTATTTTCTTCCTGATATCATAAAATGAAGAGTTAAAAAAGAAGAGGAAAAGGAAAAGAGACCTGTAACAGATTTCAATGGCTTTCATTGTATCGGTCGGGAATTTAACAAAAAGCTATGCAGAGTTAACTTAATAGACACTTTGGACAAGATACACATATAATATAGGAAATCGGGAAAACCAAACGTTTAAAGATGCAATTGAGAGACAGCTGAAGACAAATTTCAGAACTTTAACAAAATAATGACATCAGTTGTGAAGATTATTGTAGGTTAATAGAATATCCCCTCTGTCCCATCAAATGTAAAAAGCCAAATACTTTTTCAACTTGACAAACTTATATTCAGCTGCCAAACCGTTCAACCTTTAAGAAAACTGAAAAAATGAAGCAAACATGCCACATTGCCACAAAGTAAAGAACGAATGCCATACCTGAAAATTGCGTGAAAGAAAGGCCACCAAAGGCTTGTCCTTTTCATTTTTGCTAATTTTGAATAGACCAGCCAGAACTTGAATCCTATTCAA
This sequence comes from Cruciata laevipes, assembly GCA_963678965.1. Lineage (NCBI taxonomy): Eukaryota > Viridiplantae > Streptophyta > Magnoliopsida > Gentianales > Rubiaceae > Cruciata > Cruciata laevipes. Next base: position 29,900,801 of record OY787634.1, read on the forward strand.
TGCAATGTAAAGAAGAGCACAATCCTTCGGATCTCTGGTTTTCAAATATCGCTGCCTGGCCAATTTTTCCATCTATTCAGAGAAAAAAACAGACAGGGTTTGATCAAGAAGTAAACAACAGTACTATCTGTAATTCAACATTATCATACTATGAAGTAATATGGTTTTAGCTGCAGAATACCTTCATCCTTAATAGACTAGCGTTTGAATACCAAAACCCCACACCATTGTCATGCATCTCTTGCCAAGACGGTTCTTTGGATAAAAGAGAATCAAACAAGTTTTCCTGACAATCTGAATGAAAAGCCCATCCAATAAGCTCTGAAGGAACAACTACCTTTCCGCCCGATGGTGATCTACCATATCTTTTAGTAAAATATAGCTGCCTAAACTGCATTGCCACCCAGAACCTTGATAACAGAAGTTACTAAACATTAGGTAAGAGAGTGACAAGGAAGAAAAGACACTTAACACCCTGCACACTACCCGAAGATAAAGATAACAGACAGATTGCAAAAGCAGCAGTTCAAAACCACGGAGATGCAATAGAACAAAATCATTTACAATCACAACTCAATTCTATAGAAAACAGATGAAACCCTAAGATCCCTAAAGAAGCATAAATAACCCAAGTTTCTGACCATAAGATAGTACCTTCGGCCACAGTCATCAAGACTTCCATAAGCAGAAGCAGTACGTGTGCTACTAAGTTCTTGCAGAATATCAATAATTGCATGAATCTGTAATTTCTCAAGGCTGCTTATTAGAGCGGAGTCATAAAGCTTATCTAGCACGTCGACAAAATCTCTAGGTTCAGATCTTATTTTAGATGAGTCGGAGCCAGTATCAGTACCATCAGAGGCCCAGCTGGAGTCAAATGCAAATGCACCTTTCTGAAACTTAGAAGACGACGAGATCTCATCTGCTGATGCAGCCCACTGAAATGATTTCTCATCCAAGCTCGAAGGGAGGAGACCATCAAGATAACTTGCCAAAGGAATTTGGGGTATAACTTGGTTTTCTTTGCTAACATGGTACGCTTTACTAATTGTTTTAGCAGACCCAAGGTTGTCAACAAGATGTTGCAAGGCTACATAGGCCCGTTTCCAGTTACCTGAAAAAACACCAACAAATGCATCATCATGATGAGGATATCTGTAATATAGTACAGAAAATATCAGTTTGATGAAAGAGCCAACTTTGGAAAATAAGAGATGGTCAAAATGATGCATTTGAAGAGTGGGAGAAAGGCCAAGCATATGCTCTTCTTGGATAGCTTAAAACCACAATCGAAACCACAAAAAGGAACTAGCACAATTTAAATGCAGCTCAAGAATTAAGTACATAACTATTGAAGCAGCTCCAAACTCATAAATTATAAAAATGAGTTCAAAATTAATGAGAAATATGACAAATGAATAATTAAATGGTAATACCTGCACATATGTTTAAAAGAAGCACCTCAGGATGATAACAGGGTAGAGGTCCTCCAAGTGTCTCTGCTACTCCAGAAAAGCTCAAAAAACCAAAGCCAGCATCAAAATCAAAGCCCAATACACTACTTTTTGCATTTACAGGCAATGTGGTACTATCTCTTGCTTTCAAATTAATGGAGAATCTGGATTGAAAGTGCCTCGCACAGCCTTTCACTGAAGATTCTTTACCATCCTGAGTGTCAGAATCAAAGAAAACCTCAGGAAGTAAATTGCCAACAGAATCCACATTTGAAGCAGAAGGAACATCCTTGCAATTTTTTGGGCAGTACGTTTGCGAATCCTCATAATATGAATGAGACAAATGGGTATAGAGACAAAAATACTTGAGATGAACAACCCCAACAGTGGCATTTGGTCCCCAAAAGAAATCGTGAATAACAGGATTTGTATGAGTTACAGCTATACACACCCAAATGTTTCCTTCAGAAAGATCCATCTTCAAACTGTCTCCTCCACAGCGTTTTTGTGCATATATTTTCACCTCATTCGGTAAGCAGACACCCAGCAATGAGAGGCCACTGCCCAGAGTCAACCATTTCACAATAAGGACTTCGGAACCCAAAGATATTGTGTCTTCTAAAATAAATAGGCCTTCATTCCCAAGGAGCATAGTTTCCCATATGTGAAGATTACTATTAGAACAATCTGTTGATGAGGATACAGTTGCAAGCTTTCCCCCATACAAACTTGGTGATACTGCCAAAACAGGACCTTGATGTGCAGCAAGCTCACCAACAAGATTCCATAAGGCATGAGAACTTAATATATCTGCTGGCACACTTCTCCAAAGTTTCACAGTACCATCATCACACCCGGTGACAATGTGATATGGAGAGGTTCCATAACCAAGTTCATCCCCAGAATCAGAGTCTTGTCCTCCAGAAGAAAAAATATGACTAGGCTGGACAACAGAAAAGCTTGAAACCACATCTTTGTCGTACGGAGCAGGGAATATTGATGAGAAAGGATAAGCATATATGCAATATCTCATACCCGAAAACTCACTCTCAAATGCTGAACACATATTATCCTTAACAGTACTTTTAATATCGCAAGGACAGTCAACTGAGCTTCCAGGTAAATGGTGGTGGAGTGTCAGTTTCCATGAAAGAGCTCTAAAATTACCCTTCCATATGGCAAACAGCATAAAGTTATTGCAGACAAATGTTCTCTGACATGTAGAAGGCATAGGGATAGCGCAAAGAGTAATTGGTCCTTGATTGAAATCTTGACTACCAAACGGTATGGTACACAAATAACTGTATGCTAAGCTCTCTCTTCCGTTTCCCAAGACCTTTACTATATAGCAATCAATACCACTAGCATGACCCATGACCAGAATTCGGTCCTCGTTCAAGACAGCAGGTGTCCAACCCAAACTAGTGTATCTCACATTAGATTCTGAAAAATTATTTCTATCTGAAAGCTTACAAGAAGGTTTCAGTGTAGGCAGGCCAGCAATACTATTGGAAGAAGTTGCCAGAGACCAAAACAGAATGACTCCATTCGCATCTAAAGAAGCAGCAAGCCCGCCTTCTAATAAATAAGGATGAACTGCAACCTTTAAAATATTGCCAGCATGACCATCAATATCCAACATACCTAGTAAGTGAGATGATAATAAGTTTTCACGATGAACATCAAAACTAGATCTCTCTGGTGCATTAGGTGATTGGTTAGAATGTAACTGCAACCATGCTAGAGAATTACAGGACATCAACTCAACTAAAGAGCAATCTGTTGGTGGGCTAAACATTCTATTTCTTCCAATGAATACTTTGTTGAGCAGCAATCCTCCCCCTTCCACACCTTGGCTATCCAGCTCTCTTCTTTTCCATAATGTGACCCTCGGAAATCTCAGAGGAGAAAAATCATCAAGACAATGAATAGTCCAGAATGTGACTGTAGATTGAGGACCAACCCCAACCAACCATTCACAGGAGCCAGTTTTATCATGTTGATAATCATTCACGGAATTAGAAAATCCTTCAACTTCACCAGCCCATGATACATACACATTAGAGCCTAAAGCTCCATTCAGAGCTTGGTTTACCTCAACCACAGCAACAACTATAAATGAACATCGAGCCATTTTATGATCACTGCTGTCCTTGCCTGTCTTTTTAACTCTGCCATCATCATTCTCACTCCATAATCTTACAGTACCGTCAAGACAGCTCGTTAACAACGCCAACCTCCTGGGATGCCTGGCATCTTTACTTAGTGATCTTCCTGCTGATGGCCTCCACTGCATCATAGAAACAGGTGATGGATGACGAAGTTCAACCTGAACAGATTTGGAATCTCCATGACCATAACTAATAAGAACACACTTATACGGCTCACGTATAGGTAAAGGCAAATTTCTAGACTGCAATGCCCCCCTATGTGCTGTTGCCAGAGGTCCATCAATTGAGGATGCAGCAGATATAAGAGTGTGTGGCACTTCTGGCTCAAACTTCCACACCCTTTCCCATGATCTCTCTCTCCTTTTCCACAAAACTACCTCAATCCCACCTGCAACGATCCCATCTCCTGATGGAGTCCATTTGATCACATCCACATTGGTAGATTGTACAAGAGTTACATTCTGGCTCCAACAAAAACAACCTGAATATCAGTAAAGAATTCATACTCACATTCATGAGAAAAAGAAGCAATTTTTGAACAATAACATAGCAAAACAATAGTAATTTCCGAATCAGAATTACACAGAGTACTGTCTTTACACAGTCACACACTAACAAATCTACACTGGCAGTTGCCTCGGCGCCACAAATAATGATGATAAAAAGCCAAAAGATGGAGTTGAACTTACTATTACGAGCAGTTTCTGACTTGCAGGAAAAGAGCTCAATGCAATTCCCGGATGCCGCAGCTAGGTCGCCGGAAGAAGGGGCAGCTGGGGACCAGGACACTGTGGAAACGAAGCTGCTGCAGTCTCCGAGCTCGAACACTTGCCGCAGAATGGGGCCAATGAGGGGCTCGGAGTCGGAGCTGGGATCGGGGAAATGCGAGACGACCAGTAGAGAAGCGGCGCCGTAAGCAAGCCAAGCATAGCCGGAGAAATCGTGGAGCCAGTCGACGGCGGGTTCGGAATCGGGGCCGGTCCGGTTGGGCGAGGGAGGGATGATGTCGGATTGGATTAGACGGAGTGGCAAGTGATCAGCGATGTTGAATGCGGCCGGAGACGGGGGATCGCCGGGGTCATTGTTTTCCGGCATAGTGTGTGACTGTGTGTAGAGTTTGTTTTCAGCTCAGAAAAACATATTCCGGCGAGTTGGGTTTTAATAGTCCGGTCAAATCTTGGACGCCTGATTGGAAAAGGTAAGTCGGTAAATTTGCGCCAAAATAACAGTTGGGCCACACGAAAGTTCTACAGCAAATGGGCTATATTGGAATACAGCCTACTTATATTTTCTTTTATATTAGGCTCTATTTACTAGAGTTTATTTTTTGCTGAACTGAACTGAACTGAAATAAATTTTAATTTACTGAACTGAACTGAGCTGAACTGAATTAAAATAATTTTAAATTTACTGAACTGAACTGAAATAATTTTAAATATATTTAACTGAACTGAACTGAACTTAACTGAAATAAATATAAATACATTTTTATATAATTTAAACATAAAAACACGTTGAGGTGATATAATCTGAACTGAATTGAGTTAAATATCATCAAATTATAGTGCAGATGATATGAACTTATCTAAACTAAACTGAATTGTTCTGAATTGAATTGAGTTAATCTGAAATGAACTAAAATAAACTAATCATATAATGAAGACATATTATATTTGGTTGAGTTGATTTAAATAAATCCCGAATCAAATAATTATATTTGAGTATAAAATGTAAAGGTTATGGTATATTAAGGAAATATATTGAGTTGAATATCATAGTTATGTATTTTTCAGGGGATATGAGTCATTGAGTTGTATATCATAAAATTATATTTCAGAGGATATGAACTGATCTGAACTGAATTTATCAGAACTGAACTGAAACAAACTGAACTGAACTAATTAAAAATAGTCATATAATGAAGCATATTATATTTGGTTGAGTCGATTATACTGGAGTATATAAAGTAAAGGTTTTGGTATATTAAAGAAATATATTCAGTTGAATATCATAGTTATGTATTTTTTAGGGGATATGAGTCATTGAGTTGTATATCATAATCCCTAAAGGGAATTTGAATAGTTATTCACTTCAAAAAGTGTGTGGAATAAACGACGTCATTTCGTTTCGTATAAAAGTAACATTATTTGCCGTCAATTTTTTAAATATAGTAAATTAAAAATTGGACATATAATGATATATATCATAAGCCGTCATTTTATAAATATAGTAAATTTTATACGCGTCATTATGGTATAAATTATGTATATACCATAATTTATTGATTACCATCCGTCATTTTTTTAAATATAGTAAATTTATTGTATGAGCTCTTAAGATGTTAACATTTTTTTGTCAATATATTTTAAATATAGTAAATATAAAATTGGATTCTTGGTTAATTCCATAATTTAATTATTCCAATACCCGTTAAATTCCAATTTACCGATATTGATTATGGTATTAAAATATCATCGAAAGATTCGAAACTGTATTTAACATAAATTTCCAACTCACATAGTATAATACCAATACAATAATAGATTCTTTGGGTTATTAATGTTTTTTTTGTAAGGCTAAATGGACAACAATATATATTCTTGTGATTATTTACCTAAATATATCAATTAAACATAGATAAAAAAATATATTGTTGTACCAACGCATCCCTCAATCCATTAATGATGGTTGATAGCACCCTAAATCCATCATCTTTCGGTTTTGGGTATGATGAGGTTGAAGGTGTTAGAATATACGGTAATATATTGTTTAGCTGTACATATATTTCATTTCCTTATTGTACATCAATGTCCTATATATATGATGAATACTAATGGCGAACCCCAAGTGGGATTTCATCAATGTTTTTCAAGGGTATGGTACTAGGAATCATCAGTTCCAGGTTAAGGTTTACAGCCTCAAATTCATACGTTGGAGGGATAATGTCAATATACTGAGGATGATATCAGCATAAGGCCATAAGTCTGATTATGTATTCAGGTGTTTTCGCGAACGACGTGCACCGGTAAATCCACAAGCTGGAAGGAGTGTTACGCTACCTTTGCCATAACTTTTGAAAAGATCCTTAGAATCTCATAAAGGTGGTCGCGGAGTGTCTTAGTTTGATCCAATATCAAAGGAACTTGGATATATGATGTCGAGTGTTTTGATTTGTGGATGAAGGAATATTGGACAAGACTTAGGTTGCAACACGTGGCTGCAGGTATTACAATGAGGAGAGTTTGTTTGATGGCATGACAGTGAAGCTGTCGATCGGATTCTTGAAATTTCGGAGTGAAAACGAAGATAAAATGGTTTAAGTGCGTAGTTTTTCTTCATCTATATGCTTATATAGGCAGAAAGCAAAAGATCTCATCAGTGTTATGCTTATATAATGGTTTGGCTAAACAATCACTCTTTGAGAAGAAGGATGAACATCATTACCAACCATCTAACTGGATCCCAAATCTCCCCGAACTAAGATCCCTATTTACTTCAAAAAAAATCTAACTGGATCCCAAGACCTGGTTTGGAAAAATGGTAATTCTTTAATATCTACCTAATTATTTCAAAGCACAAAGATTACCTATTTATAAATGGGTAGGTAAATATTTCTTTACAAGATTTATGATCGCCCTTGGAAAAATAATTGAGATAATCTATATTAATATAATCAATTACAGTCCAACAATATTTAAAACTCCAGATACCAAAATTAGTTGATCATGGATCAAAGAATCCTTATTATAAAATTGGTCTAGGATTATTTACTGTCTATAACAATAATTTAAATATGCTAATTTTATTATTGTAATCCAATTAATTGACATCTAATTACCTAATAATATAAGGAACAATCCCAACATTTGTTTAGACTTTTTTATCGGGACCTTTTTTTCGAAAAATAGAGTATATACATTCTAGCTTGGTAAACAATTAAGAATAGAGTACATATATTCTAGCTAAGTAAAAATAGAGTATATATATTCCATAAAAAAAATAGAGTATATACCTACAACTATGACCACCATTCTTAGTTTGGTAAACAGTTAAACATATATTCTACCTATAACCTAACGTTTATAGGGACTTTATTTCTATTATATCCTGTTATTTTGATAATATGCAATATTTACTTTCACTAATTGTAAATTATTATTTATATATACAATCAATTAGAAAGAAATAATTTTGATAGAAACAAGTATTTCTACTTACTATTTGTTAAGTAATTCTTATTTTCAAAATATCAAAAAAATATTTCTATTCCTCAAATAAATTTAAATATATTTAAGTTCAATTCAGTTCAGCTAAAAATAAACTCTAACAAACAGACCCTAAGCACACCACGCAACGCGTGGTGGAATCACTCTAGCTGTTTAGAATTTCATTTGTAACAAGTTTTGGGTTGGGTTGGATTCAATGTTGTGAAGCATAATTGTTTAGAATTTCATCTGTAATTAAAGTTCATTTTTCTGTTCTGTGCAATATGAAGGTGTTCATAATTGTTTTGTGATTCCTTTCTTTATTATTAGCAATTAAACGGATTTTGTATTTTAAATTTGGTGAAATTAAATACTTTCATGTTTTGTTATGTTTGAGTATATTATTATTATTATTTTGCAAAAACCGATTCTTTGTTGGCATTATATTTTTATATATCTTTGTGCTTGTGTTTGATGTTGGTTTGGATTCTTTCTACTAAATTTTGTTTTTGAATTTTTCTTGATATAGGGTTTGATTTGAAAGCTTTCTTAATAATTAGCAATTTCATTTAGATTCCTCACATGTTTGAATGGGTACTATGTTATGTTTATATAACTCTATTTTTCGTTTTGATGATGATTGTGCTAGAAATGTAAATGTTACTGATACTGTGCATATTATGTTGTTTAACCTAAATTTAACGTATGTAAATACACTTGTTTTATTTATTGAATTTTATATATTATATATTTAGATATATACACTATTTCGAGTATGGAATATTTTCATTTTACCAAACTAACTGCAAAGATTGATTTTTTTTAAAGTCATTGCTAAGAATCTAAGATTGATTTATTTTTAACTAATTGTTTTGAGGAATCTAACACAATCACACAATCTACAGCTTTGTGGATGTACTCTGAAAGTTAAAAAGGAAACTCAATATTGGATTTCATAATAACTAATTTTCTTATTGACTTTACTATAAATATACCAGCTCAAATCCGTCAATGTTCATGCTAGCTTATGTAATGGTTAATTGGTGTTCAGATTTGTTGGTTTAGGGTTCAGCTGTATTCAATGGATGCCTAGAAAAATATGATGCGCGATGGAGTTTTTCCTAAATATATACTACCGTTAAGATTTTGTTGACGGTTAAATATTGAAGATTAAGCAAGGAAGAGTCATTCATGAATGAGGAGTTCTTAAGAAAAATAGTTATGTTTTTCAATTGTATAAAAATAATAAACGGTAGGATAATTGTAATAATTTGAATTAATATACCACGATAAAACTTCCTAGAAAATTGAAACTTATTTAAAAAGTGTTCAAGTACACCTTAAATATATTTTGTTTGGTTCAGTTCGTTTGAAATAGAATAGGAATATTTTGTCTATTAGGCTTGGGAGATGATTCATTATTACATTTATTAGAGTTTTAATTAATTTTTTAAATTTCATTTCGTTCAATAATATAAAACATATAATATACATATATTATCATATTTTCAAAATTTGGTTTGATTTCACCTCATATTTCATATTACTATCTTAGTACAAATACTACAATCATTTAAATTTATTATATAAATTAAAATATTTAGATAGTTATTAAAAAGTGATCAAATATACCGCACAACGTGCGGGTGAGCCCAACTAGTATTATATTAAAGAGGATATGAGGCCCTGTTTACCAGAGGTTATCTGTAGATCAGTTCAGTTCAATTCAGTTCAGTGAAAATGCAATTTGATGAAATTCAGGTTAATTCAATCATGCTGATTCCATTTTTCAATACATCAATTTTCACTTCAGTTCAGTTCAATTCAGTTCAGTTCAGTTCAGTACATCAAGAAATAAGCTCTAGTAAACAGGGCCTGAGTCATTGAGTTGTATATCATAAAATTATATTTCAGATGATATGAACTGATCTGAACTGAAACAAACTGAACTATTTTAATTTGAACTAAAGCAAAAATAATGTATTGCGAAATAAAAATTGAGTCGAATAATATAAACTTCTAGAGACATATTATTTGCACTGAACTAAACTAAACTAAACGAAACTAAACTAAACATTGGAAATTAAAAGAAAATTAAGTAAAAAAATGTTTACAAAAATTTATAAAAAAATATATTTAGGAATACACTGAACTGAACTGAACTGAACTGAAATAAATTTAAATTTATTTAATTGAACTGAAATAATTTTAAATATATTGAACTGAACTGAAATAATTTAAATTTGCTGAATTGAACTGGAAAAAATTTAAATTTACTGAACTGAACTAAACTGATATACAGATAAGTTCTGGTAAACAGGGTCTTAGTCGAATTAGTTCAACTCCATGGTCCCATGTATTATTTCTTTTATATTTTTTTAAAATGTCGGTGAATATATTTTGATGATAAAAAAATGGACTTTATTTAACTTGAGAAAGTCACTTATGAGCACTCATTCAGTAAGACATAGGCTTCGTTTGGCAATCAACGTGTAGTCGTTACCTATTAGTGGATTTTATTAGCTGTTAGCAGTTTCTATTAGTTGTTTTGACTAGCGTTTGACAAACGTTTCAGATATGAGTGTTTGACAAATAACAATTAGCTGATAGTTGTTTCATCACGTTAAATGACTGAAATAGATATTAGTACAATTTATTTTTTTTATTTTTTGTAGTGTGTTACTTGTTCATCGAAAATTATTATCACTTATATATTTATTTATATGATATTTATTATTCAAATTATTATTCTTTATTAATATACCTACATTTATTTAAAATTTTATTTTAAAATTAAAATACTTGAAATTTTTACATTATTATATATTTCAAGTGTATGTAATTCTTCAAAAATAAATTTAAATTATTGTAAAAGATCTTAAATGTATGTACGGAATTCGCCCTCGAATTCAACCTTGTAGCGATCCTTCATAAAAAATATGACAATGTTTCTGAATACACCAACATATTTGACGGCCTACAAAAAATTCAAATTTTGAAACTTTAATGTCTTCAAGATCATATTTATTTGGCTCGTCACTATGTATTGGTTGAACATAATCATCTTCAATATCTTGGATTGCATCATTCCCGCCGGGGTAGAAAAATATTGGTATCTTCATCAATGCTATCAATATCAAACACTGACTTTCCCAAATAATATTCATCACCATCATAAAAATCATACTTCGAAGGGTCAGAATTGGTGGTGAATAGTCTTCCTTGAATTCCTCTTTTATTTCATTATTTGACTCGTAACATGTCCTTAAATCTGTATCCGCTGGCTTCTCTATAGGCGTGTGATCGGGTTTCCTGGGTAATAAAACTAACTTAATTCCCTCGTACATAAAACTGTAGTTATTGGTCCATCCATCGTGTTGAACATTACGATCATATTGCCAAGGTCTTCCCAATAATAAATGACACACGTCCATAGCGACAACATCACACCAAATCTGCTCCTTATATATATATATATATATATATATATATATATTTGTCCAATAGAAAAAGAAACAAGAACACGTTGAGTAACTTGTACCTCTTCACCCATGTTTAGCCAATTTAATTCAACGGTTAGAGTTGGATTGACGGTAGTCTAAACCCGAAAACAAAATCCTTATATTTTAAGTTTTGAACCAATTGCAAAGAAATTTAACGTGCTTGGTTAATATTATATATAAAACTAGTACTAGAATCATGATAAACAAATTATCCACATAATAATCAAAATATCTTCAAATGGTTAACCTAATCAAATAAATGATGACGTGCACACATGAATATGATGAGGTATCAAGTAATATGGGCATGGCGTGCATTGGGTGATGAATGTTAATAGAGTATCCTATTAAAGGCAAAGCTATTCTGTTTCTTCTTCATCGCCATTTCCCTTTTGGAGCCACTTTGCTATGAAGATACTTATAGAGTTATAGTATCACTCAAACTACTACTATATAAAAATAGAATAACGTGATATTGAAAGTGTTAGTTAAATGTAATATTCACATTTTATTCAATTTGTTTTTTGTTGCTAACTTTTGTTATATTTATCATTGTGTAGTGTTTCAGGTAATCAATGAACCAGCAGAGCTTTGTACGTATGCATGCTGCTGCATGGCAACAAAGTGAGTAGAAACACATTGATGTTGTAGTAATCATAAAACCATATAAGTGATATAACAGTTAATTCTACACACTATTTGACCAACTTTAATTAAAAAAAAAAGTGATCACTAAATAATACTGTATTTTGCATTAAATTGTTTACTAAAACATGAGCATGCATAGGGCTTTAAATTGAAGACATGAATAGGGCTTACTACCCTACAATGTACATAATCCCCCAACAACTTATTATTACAAACTAGCAAGACTTTTCTTAATATAGTTTCATGGTTTTTTTCTCATTAGAAATGGAGATGCAACCAAAACCTATGCCCTGTTCTCTACATTGTCTATAAAGCCTCTGAAACTATACAATTCTCTGCCTGTCTTGTTCTCTTGCACGTCAAAAGTTCGAGTCATTTGAAATGGCAACAAAACAGCTGGTCATTTCTTCACTACTCTTGTACCTATGCATGAACATGCTGATGAGTGTCACGGCTACCATGATCGCACGACCACCTGAAGGAAGATCAACAAGATTCTATAATTTCACGGTGAAATCATTTATTATAGAATGTTATAAATTAATGTTGTTGGTTGTTTATGCATTAGCTTCATGCTGACTCTTTTTTCTCAAGGTTGAACCCACAAGAACTACGAAGCTATGCAACACCAGGGATATCATAACAGTAAATGGAATGTATCCTGGTCCCGTTGTTTATGCACAAGAAGACGACCGAGTCATAGTCAGAGTCACTAATAATTCTCCATACAATCTCACAATCCACTGGTAATTACCAACCTTAATTCTCAAGGTTGCATTAATACATTTGTATAGTAGATATATTTAATGTTTATGTTTTTCAGGCATGGGATTAGGCAAAGGCTGTCTTGCTGGTCAGATGGCCCTTCTTATATCACACAATGCCCTATTCAACCAGGTAGTACTTACACATATGACTTCACTCTCCTACAACAGAAGGGTACCTTTTTCTGGCATGCCCATTATTCTTGGCTTCGGGCCACTGTCCATGGTGCCATTCTGGTCTACCCCAAGACTGGTGTTCCCTACCCTTTTATCGACCCTTATCAAGAGCACATCCTCATCTTAGGTAAATCCTAATTTGATATATACTATGATTTATATAGTTTATGATTACATAGGAAAACTTTAAGTGGTTGGCTTACTTGGTTCAGGGGAGTATTGGATGAGAGATCTTCTTCAGCTTGAGCAGACGGTTGCAGAAACCGGTGGAATTCCTCCGGTTGCTGATGCTTTTACCATCAATGGCCATCCTGGACCAAACTACAATTGTTCAAACAATGGTCAGTAAACACATTTATCAATGTTTTAATCCAAAAAAAAAAAAAAAACCTTTCTATAAAAATATTTTGATATGATCATTTTCCAGATGTGTCTAAGCTTGATGTTGTCCCTGGAAAGACATACCTGCTGAGGTTGATCAATGCAGCATTAAACACGGAGCACTTTTTCGCCATTGCAAACCATACGTTGACGATAGTTGAAGCTGATGCAGAGTACACAACACCCTTCACCACGGATCATGTCATGCTTGCACCTGGACAAACCCTCAATGTTTTGGTCACAGCAAATCAATCCATTGCAAGGTATTCTATTTCGATGGGACCTTACGTGTCAGCAAGGAATGTCCATTTCCAGAATGTAACCTCGGTTGCCTATTTCCACTACTTGGGTTCCTCCCCAAGTGGCCTGTCTTTACCAGCCCCTGTACCAAAATTTAACGACAATCTTGCTGCTAAAACAGTCATGGATGGTCTCAGAAGCCTAAACAATAGCAATGCTACTAGTGTTCCCACGATGATTGATAAGGAACTTTTTGTTACAATTGGATTGAACGTACAGAAGTGCCATTCCAAGACCCCGAAACAGAACTGTCAGGGTTTAAATGGTGGAGTCATGGCTGCTTCCATGAACAACATTAGTTTCATCATGCCTAATGTTTCCCTTCTGGAAGCTTACTACAGGAAGCTTGATGGGTATTTCACTGAGGACTTCCCAGGGACACCTTTAAAGCACTACGATTTTGTCAATGGAGCACCAAACAAACCTCCTACTAATACCGCTTCCCTCAATGGGAGTAGGACATATGTCCTTGAGTATGGGACTAGAGTCCAGCTTATTCTGCAGGACACTGGAACTATCACCACTGAAAACCACCCGATTCACCTCCATGGATATAGCTTCCATGTTGTAGGGTATGGCACGGGGAACTATAATCCCAAAACTGCAGTTCTCAATTTGGTTGATCCACCATACATGAACACAATTGCAGTTCCTGTGGGAGGATGGGCGGCAATTAGGTTTGTTGCTGACAATCCAGGGGTTTGGTTCATGCATTGCCACTTGGAGATGCATTCATTGTGGGGCTTATCGGTTGTGTTCATAGTGAAAGATGGGAAAGGGCCTCATCAGACTCTGCCTCACCCTCCGGCTGACCTGCCTCGCTGCTGAAATATGAAGACGGGATTAGGAATACTTCCACTAACCAGTGCCCCTTTCAGCTAAAACAAAAGCAATTGAGAGTTTTGAATGATTTTTTTTAGTGATTTATTAATATTCTTACTTCGAAGACAATATATAGGAGATTTTTAAATTGATGCAAGAGAGTAATGTGCATGTGCTTTTAGTTTTTTCAGGACATCATATCTTGGCTTAGAGAAACAGTTTGATGATAAAATGGAAAGATAAGAAAAAGTATTACTCTTCAAATCAACTAAATATTCAGCTAGAAGTAACTCTGCAATATGGGACAAAGGTAAAAAACCTAGCTCCCCCCTAGCTCAGAAACCCAAAGAAAACATAAAAATGAATTTTCCTCCTTGCTGAAAAATGGGGACACTGGTCAAATACCCATCATGGCTAGCATTCCATATCCCATCCACCAAAAGAAAAGCACGTTGAAATGATTAAAATTTTACCTGGGGGCATAATCCTTGCAATACTGCTTCTGAAGCATCAACGAAAGTGACATAACTTTGAAAGATGAACATCAGATACCCTGCATAAGGATGTTCCTACATATTCTTTACAGCAGAATAATAATGAAAAAGTTGACAGATATTTCAAGTCAATCTTAACAGAAACCTGTTGACTTCGAGATTTAAGGAGAAACACAAGCTTGTGTACATATCTGTGTATTTGGCCATTTAATAAGGTCTGAAAATCTTCCATTTAAGCCTGCTTAATTAATAGTCAAATCACACCAACTTTGATGATGAAATTTAGTTCCAGAAGATAAGACACTCATAAATTTCACAAAATTGAAGAAAAAGAAAGGATTAAGATGTTTTCTCTGAACTCATCAGGAATACTCACTTATACACTATTACTTTCACAACCGTGGACAACTGAAAAAAAAAACTTCTAAAGAAGAGGTTCAACACTTATATATTTCAACAATAAAATTCATAAACCACACAACTTACGCATCTGCTCCCTTCAACATAAGTACAAAACTTATATTATTGAAATAAATTATAATATGAGCCAGAATTTATCCTGTAATCCCAACTATGGATTTATTCTGTTTGAATTCCATATCTTTTCTCCACTGCTGTCCCTTGTGGATGAAAACGACATCCTTTCACTATTCTTCAAGTTTAGGTAATCAACCTGTAAGGAAGAGAGCTCTGTAAATCTAGGGAGGGAAGCGGCTGGGATTCTTTCAGAAAAAGGTTGCATATCGAGAATAAAGCAAACCTGATCAGGGTCCAGTACAAGCAGGCAAAATGAATCAACAGGACCTGCTGAAGGATTCAGAGAAGTATCGCGAGCTGGTTCTTCATTAAGACAAGGGAGTCCAGGAGCAGGGCCAAGATACTGTTGTCTTGATCTAATTGAGCTTGCTAACCACGCTTTCTCTCTTTGCTGCAAAATTTAATCTTGACATCTCAGAAAATTATATATTCTTTTGGTATACATGATAAAAAGTTTTGATGAATACAATGCACCATATATCCCCAGAAAATGGTCTAAAATATAGCAGTAAGTAACGTAATAAGTTGAGATCTAACAACAGCAAATATTCAGGTCACTCGAGAAGATATACTGCTAATTAAATAACATTCAAATGCAAGAGGACACAGTTCAGGTCATAATTTATGTACTGCTCAATGCGTTGAGAACACTTAAATTAGACTGGATGTAACACACATTTGCTAAACCAAAATTTAGGAGAGACAACACATGAAACAACTTAATCCTTTGTAAATCAAGATTTACTAACTAAATACAGATTGTATTTCAGATAGTCAAATAATTATTCTTCCAATTTCAGTCATGATAAGCTTAAATCACCAAAGTCCACAAAAGGCAATCACCTGCAGTTTCAGCAGGTCAGGATTACAGGCATCGATGACATCCACTATCCCTTTGACCCGAAATTGCTCCCAGGTGTCGGTGAAATACCAGCATAGCTGAAATCAACCAATCATTAGTATTCAAACAACAACATAGTATTCCTACTGATCCTACAACAACATAGTAAGAACATTTCTTTACAGTGTAGTACCTCAGCAAAAGGCCACTGCTTGATTTCTTCAGCCTGCAGTAAAATGTGGGGGAAAAACAACAACAACAAAACAATCGCATTCGCATTCGCATTCGCATAAAAGCAAAACAAATTTAGGGGAAGGAAAAGATAGAACCTTTGAAGTGCGGCTGTCGGTATTAATTTGAATCTTGTCGGTATCCTCCAGGAATCCTCTGAAAACCACCGTCCGGTTCGCCGGTAACCCGTTCCGTCCCACGGTTGCCTGACGAGGATTTCACAAGGTTAGCAAAGTTCAGGGTGCGGTGAAATGAAGAATGGGGAAACGATGTCGTACGAGCTGGAAGTAGGTGGAATGCTTGACGTGGGAATTGGACTGGAGAGCGTTCAGGAGGAGCTGCTTCCACGGTGCTGCTGACGTCGCCATCTCAGGCGAGAAGCTGCTCATCATCATCGTCATATTACGATTTACGAAGAGAGAAACTGCATATGTATCCCTGAATTCTTTGTTAATTGTACAAATACCTCTAAATTTTCTAAAAGTGCATTGGCACTCTAGAACTTGCATTAATTTCGTAAATTGTACCTCTTTTGATAGAATTGAACTGTTTATTTTTGTTTTTATGACGTTAAATGACAAAAATAACCATGAATCATTATCTCGTTAGACAATAATTTTCTCTGTCAAATGGATCCTTGTCATACATATAAACATCTGTCACATGAAGTGTTGCCTCTTATTAAAATTAGTGTTTGACTAATTAGAATTAGATTTAAGTCTATAACTTCAAAACTAAGCAACATATATAAATTTGTATGATCAAAGGAGGTAGCTAGGTTGTTTTAAGTGGAAATTTTAATAAATCAAACTAATAATGGCTAGTGGCACTTGTGTTATGCATGTGTGTATAACTGTATATATATGTACATACTAGAATTAAGTATTTGAAGAGAAAAGGAGCACTAGCAAAGAGGAAAAATCATGGAAAAGGATAGGAAACATTGATGAAGGAGCAAGCTAGCTGGATAGAGAGACAACAGAGAAGAAGAAGAATGGAGAGCACCCCCATTAGAGGGGCCGGTCAAAAAGCTAAAACCCACCATTGTCACACACATAATCAGCATTCCACTACCATCAATTTTCATGTTAAAAAAACACTAATTGAGCATAGATCATAAGCATCAATATATAAAAAACTATTCCCAAAAATTGACATTACTTAAAGTATTAGTCATTAATAAATTAAATTTATATGTTTCAAATTTTATGTCCAATTTTTAATAATTCTTTTAATGAAAAATGACTTATAGTACAGAGAGTTGTACATAAAAGTGCTACAGATGATCCCTGAGTTGATTTTCATGATTAAATTGTTTTGAAAAATAGCTATACATAGAAGAAGAGACAGAGGGTAATGGAAAGTGTTGTTACACAGAAATGTTGTGCTTAAAATATAAACCATGGAATGCTTTTTTTCCAATATAGTCAAAACAAACACACGGTCATCTTTCTTCCCATCCATCATAAAGTAGTGATATAAGTAAAGGGCAAAACACACACACACACATTCTCTTTCCTTTGTATGATCAAGGGCGGCTGAGAAGACTAGCAGGAGAGAGAGATCAGAGAGAGAGAAAGAAAGGAAAGCTAGCTAGATCGATCGAGAACCAGCTTTTCTCCATCTTTTCTTTGATCAAGATAGATAAAAAGAAGATCAGAAACTTTTCCTTTGATCATCTTTTAATTTCCTTTGATCTTCTCTGCTATATATATATATATATATATATTCATCTTTAATCCATCCTTATGGACAGTAATCAATGGATGACTCAGGTATATATTTTTCTTTTCTTTTTTTGCCTTATTTTTCTAAAGATGTGTGAAAATTCTAGGTATATATTTCTAGTTTGCTGTTTTAGCTTGGTTTGATTAGGTTGTAGCTATGAAGAAAGTGTTTCTCCTTCCATTTCCATGAAATCATGATGTGTAAGAGTTTGCACAAAGTGAAAAAGTTAATCTCTTTCTTTATTTATCCATCATCCATGTTCAAGATAAATGTACAACACATGAAAGCACTACTTCTACCACATCATCACTTTAACTTGCTTTTTGCTTGCATGTGTAGAAAGAATTATTTGGCCAAAAAGTAAAATTTTTAATTTTTTTTTTTCAGGAGATGAACAATGGAGGGATGAGAGGTGTGGGGATGGGGGAGATGGCAAGCTCATCAGGTGGTGAGAGGAAGCTGGCAAGGCCACAGAAGGACAAAGTGGTAAATTGTCCAAGATGCAACTCTACCAACACAAAGTTCTGCTACTACAACAATTACAGCCTCACTCAGCCCAGGTACTTCTGCAAGAGTTGCAGAAGGTACTGGACTGAGGGTGGGACCCTCCGGAATGTTCCGGTCGGCGGCGGATCGAGGAAGCACAAGAGATCCACCAGCCTTGGCAGTGCAGCAGCACCTTCTTCTTCAGCTTCTTCCTCTGCAATTTTATCATCGTCATCTCAGAAGCTCATGAACAACGTTAACAATATCCCTGACCTAAACCCTCCAAACATGAGCGGCTTTCACCATGGAAACCCTAGTTTGGACCAGGGCCAGGATCTTAACCTAGGCGGCTACCACCACTTTCATGATCAGCTGCCCAAGTTCAACCAGTCCACGTCATCCACCACGTCAGCCCTAGAGCTGCTCAGGACAGGAGTCCTCGGGGGCGGTCCGAACTCCTCCAACGGCTTCATGAGCATGGCTTCCGACAGCGCCATCTACGCCGGCCATAACGGCTCTAACTCGGGCTTCTCGTTTCAAGAACTGAAGCCAGCAGCTGGAGGGCTGAACTTCTCATCGTCAATTCATAACCTCGGAGGATCAGAAAACGGTAATATTGGAAGGATGATTTTTCCGTTCGGGGGGATTAATAATA
Organism: Cruciata laevipes; assembly: GCA_963678965.1. NCBI lineage: Eukaryota > Viridiplantae > Streptophyta > Magnoliopsida > Gentianales > Rubiaceae > Cruciata > Cruciata laevipes. Next base: position 29,920,198 of record OY787634.1, read on the forward strand.
TGAAGCAGCAGGTTTCGATTCCTTCGAGCACGACGATGACAACGACAACTGCTAATCATGATCATCATGAAGTCGATGGAGGAAATCACGATGATCAGAATAGAGGGATGCAGCAGAATGGATTCTGGAATGGAGGAGGATCATGGTAAATAGTTTTTTACCGCGCGATCAAAAGTTTAAAAGCATATAAGTGTAGCCCTTTTCTGATGATGTTTTTTTTTTTTCTTGTAATGAAATTTATTACAGTTACTCTTTGATTTTTCCGATGATCTGGTGGTTTAGCTGTAGTGTAACAGATATTATGTAGTAGTTGTGATGATGATGATGATGATGATGATGACGACGTGCTAATTAACAGAGAGAATATTGATTTTTTTGTGTTTGCAAATTTGTTTGTTCTTCTTTTGATGTATTAATTGGGATTGGAGCCATTTTCCTTGTTTACGGGATCAAGGAGAAGACTATCTTGCCTTTTCTTGTGGATTGGTTCTACCTAGGGTTTGCAATTGTATAAAGAAATGCCCTCAAAAGATGAGCGATTTGGTGGTTTTTTAGTTGAGTTTTAGTTTTCCACTTTTTATCTAATCAAATAAAATACTATAAAAATGTATATGTTATGATACATTAAAATAATTTTGATTGGATACGGTAAGATTTCGATGTGAACTATATATAATAATTAATGTACGAAAAATAAAGATGCAACTAATCAACAAAGACATCAGAATTATGAAGGGTAAGAATGAATTGGGCAGGTGAGCGAATCGTCTTTTGGTCCATGATTTGTAAGAAATTAATAATGAATCGAACAATGAATTGTAAAACGAATCGCAGATATTGCTGGCCATCAAATCGTCTTTTGGTCCATGGATAGTACCAAACATTTTATACATCATTTGAATGACCTAGTGAATCTCAGGTAGCATGACCATATATAGTAAATTGAATGTGGTCAAACTGAGATATGTTTGAAGCTAGCTTTGCATGGAACGGTCAAAGTGAGACGAAGAAGAATATAAGTCGTAGGCTTGCAGAATTTAAGAATGTTAGAACATTAATTAATTAACTAATAATCAGCTGCCTCAACTGAAACCAAAACCCACCTAACTCTTTCCCCTCACCAAATACCAAGAACTATGCATATGAACGCAAACGTCAACTTATATATGTATATTAATATTTACGCGACTCATCTATAGTAGTATTATATTTCTCCATATATTATTTATGAAAAACGAAAAAGTATAATTCATGTTAATTAAATTGCATGCTGTTATATATAAATTAAAATTCCAGATGTCGTTTGATCTTGATGTAGCTTAAGAAGTGAGAATATATGTCATCATAGCTTCCATAGGAGAGGCAACTTTCAAAGATTCTTGGTGTGTCCGAATGTCGGAATTCGTATCATTTTCTCCACTATCTAAACACTCCTTTCTGACTTGTATATTCTTAAAGTTGACTAACAATCTCACCATATTCTCACCCAGATTTCATTCCAGTTCCGATTGTGACACAACGGAATAAACAACTGTGTTGTGCACTTTGAGGAACAAAAAAACGCTACATTCATTCAAGTGGAACAAGCTTCATTAGAGACCGAAACGCAGTTTACAGAGGTTTTCTACTACGTAGTAAAACTCGAGCAAGAAAAAAACAAGAATTCTACTGTACAGACACTGATTTATTGTTACATTTATTGCTTCGACCTTCAGAGGTGCTACTGCTACATTTCCTTAGATTCCAGTTTTCCGACATCTGTACATGAGCCGTGCTTTGTCGGAACAGGGAAGCAAAACAGAGGATCATATTCGGGCGGTTTGCTCTCACTGCTCCCCATTGATGCCGAAGATGCGAACCTTGTGCATATTCGGGAACTTGGCAACCACTAGAACAAAAACTGCCAGGGTGTTGAGGAACAGCATCGGGTTTTCATAGTCGGTTGTGTGTGAAGCTATCAAGTAACTGCAAATCAGAGATATTCACATTTACTCGTACCGTAATCTCAACAGGCAAAAAGAATCCATCAACTAAAGAAAATGGCAAAAACATTCCATTTGGCCACTCAGTTTTTTCCCTACCACTTTTGCTATCGAATTCCATCAAAACATACGAAATTAAGTACTTACAGGACCACGGGAACAACTGTGAGGAACTTTCGGTTGCGTGTGAGCTGCTTTCCGTGGTCAATCTGCTCCCACCAAGTTAACGCATTGTATATCCCCTGGTCATCAGGAAAAGGAGTTCCTTTCTTCCAGTGGAAGAAATGATAAGTTACCTGGATTATTGTCGAACGATCAATAATTAAGTTGAATTCAAAGTTGAGAGAGCCAAAATATTAATCTCTGGTATACAAACTTAGCATCACCATTACAAGATCATCGACTCAGGTATGTTATTAGTGTTCTTCAACAAAGTAATATAAGTACAAATAGGATTCAAGTACTCTTGTATCATTGCAAAGTTTGATTTTTTTTATGTTATCCAAACAAAACTAAAGTACTCAATCAACTAGCCAGTAAAAGATGCTTAATTCCAATAAAAAGCTAATTTGTTCCATATGAAGATCTTGTTTCTATCATTTTTACATTTCACACACTAGCTTATACAATCAAAAAGCAATGGAACAAGTGCACATAAAGATGTAGATTCAGCAATTTGCATTTCTACGAAACAACAGCAAACATATGAGTGCTGAACATGAAGGACCGCAGTCCCAAATTATGATATTGAGTATAAAAATAGCTAAAAATTAGAGATATACTCAGCAATTTATAGCAATCAATCAAAGGCCAATTGAAGCTTCCAGGAACCCAATCCAGCAGGAATAAAAATACAAGAACCTTAATTATCATGGAAAAATCATCCAAAAAAAAAAAACACATAAATTATTGGGAAAACGTACGAGGAAGTGGGCGAGATTGACGACGGTCCAGGCGGTGCCGGGGGAGCAGGCGAAGACGGAGAGAACGAGGAGCCAGGAGAAGAAGAGGATCAATATGTAGGTTGTCCAGACGCCGGGATAGGTGAACCACTCCGTGTTCCGGTTCAGATCCGGCGGCGGCACCGCCTTCACGTATAAATTCGCCATCCAAACCTTTCACCGTTTTTTTTCTTTCCCTCTGCTTTTCCTTCTTCTAGTTTCTACCATTTTCTGCTCCCTTCTCGGCCTTATTAGTTTGGCCCAACCTTCTTAATTTTCATCTCCGGCCCAGCCTTTAGAATTAACATTTTTTACAAAAAAATAAATTTCTGAATTATATTCAAACCTCAACTCTAAACATTTCAAACCCTATTTGCTAGAACTTATCAGTAGATCAGTTCAGTTCAGTTCAAATCAATCCAGTTCAGTTCAATTTATTTTAGTTCAATTTAGTTCAGTTAAGTTCGGTGAAAATGCAATTTAATGAAATTTAGCTTAAATCAGTCATACTGATTCATTATATCAATACATTAATTTTCACTTCAGTTCAGTTCCGTTCAACAAGAAACAAGTTTTGGCCCTAGTGTTGATTCAAATCTCAATATCAAAGCCCCAACCATTAACACTAGTGACCCAAAATTTTAGCAACCCAAAATTTCACCAAGTCACCAACTCAAACTTTTTGCATCCCTAAACCTCAACTCCATTTTATTTATTTATCTTTATCTAATTAGTATAAATAAATTAGAAAGACAAACAAAACTTAAACATATACAAACTTGTATAATAAAAATATGAAATTTATGATGGAATAGTTTAATCCAAGATTTTGTATGATTATATTATTGGATAAGAAAGTATTGGATGCTCTAAAAACAATTAAAACAAGCATCATTCTTTTTGGATTCAATAAGGAGAAGAGGCGAATTAGGTTCAACCTTTACTAAATGGCTAAATGGTGTCTTTTAGAATACCACTTTTCGAATTAACTTAACTTGAATGGAATAAAATGAAAACAAAATCAGTTTAACACGAGACTATTAAATCTTATTCACCTATCCCAAATCAATCAAACTAGGATCTACCCCAATCAAATATAAATCCAAATCCTATCAAAATATATATATCAACTTTGGAGCGCCCTATAAATAAAAGAAAAGAAAAAAACATGATATTGCATGTGGCTGTGAGCGATGGCCTCAACATTGCCTGAAGATGTAGTATTTGAAGTTTTAAGTTAACGAATATAAATGTCAAAATGAACCCCATGCTCTAATACATCACTCAACCTAACGGCGCCGTTATTGTATTTATAAAAAGTTAAATCTTAGAAGAGTATGATAATAATTTTTAGTTAAAAGTAGGGGCAAATTGAGATTTTCTAAGGTGTGAGGGTCTTTAAAATATTTTTTTTCCTCTTATCTTCTTAATATTAATTAAAATCCAAAATATCCTTTTACAATATGGTTTTAGATTTATTTTAAGAATTGATGAAAATATAGTTTGTTATAAGTATCAACTTTGGAGCCACCCATAAACGTTGACCAGATCTCATTGAGAAGAAACGTGAAATCCGAAAGTATCATCTCTTTATCCGATTACAAGCTTCGAAGCGATGGCCTCAACATTGCCCGAAGATGTTGTATTTGAGATAGTGTTACGCGTTGCAGACGTGAAATCCATCGGCCGATTCAAGTGCATTTCCAAGGCGTGGCGATCTCACTTGTCCACCCCTCGATTCGCTGTATCCCACCTCCAAATCCACAACCACAACCACAGCCCTGAAAATATCATTTCTTTATCCGAATGCTCAGCCATCGTCACAAGCTTCGCCGGCGCCGGCAGTCACAGGTACGTCGTTACTAAAGGTCTGCGTTTTGAAGACATGTTCCTTACCCATACGTTTGGTTCATGCCATGGCTTGGTTTTGTTCGGTACATGGAGATCTTTATTTTTAGTTTTGTTGAATCCAATAACCCAACAATTCTTGAAGATCCCAACACTCAATAGTCGTTATGAGGGTTATGGAATAGGCTATGACAGTAGCAGGAATGATTACAAAGTTGTGTCGATTCAACCAGATGCTGTTCATATTTACAGCTTTAGGGAAAAAACATGGAGGACTCTGCCCAATTCTTCTCCGTACCATTATTATACTGAAAGCTCCCCAAGTATTTTCGTCAACGGCCGCATTGTATTTTGGTCCTCTCCCATAGGAGACAGTTTGGTATTAGCGGCTTTCAATCTGGTCACTGAGGAGATTGAAAGACTGCCACTTGCGGAAGGCATTGAATTTTTTTCCCTACGGGGTTTAGCTGCTGTTGGAGGGCGTATTGCTGTGGCGATTAGCCGTGGCTGGCAAGCTTCATTTGATTTCTGGTTGATGACAGAATACGGTGTTCTTGATTCTTGGACCAAATTCACCATGCATTTTCCTGGTGCTGAGCGGCGTTATAGGGGGGATAAGGGTTACTGTTTTTTGGACGATGATGGCATAGTTTTTGGTCATGATGAACGTATGGATGCATATAATTGGAGAAGTGGACTTTGCAGGGATTCCATTGCACCTATTCCTGTACGCTTTCTCTGTAAGTCATTCACCTTTAGGGGGAGCCTTCTATCTCCCAATCACATTGCTGAGTACCCGCAGCTCAACTTTTACTAGTTGTGGATTTTCTTCAACCTGTTTGTTGTGTAATTCATTATACTCTTCAGTCAATAGAAAACTACTGCTATGTTTATCTTATGACATCACCTGTTCCTGCTTTCTGTAGCTTTATGTCTTCCTTTGTTTTTTGTTATGATTTGAAGATGCAGTTTTTACCTTTTCTTGTTTCCAAATTCCTAGCTTCTAGAGTTGGTTCCAACTCTACTTGTTCCGCCCATCTTGGGGTGAACTATTAAGTAGTAAGTTGTATACACTTCTATACATTACGTCTTAAACTAGGCATTTGAGTAATGAATTTAATTTTTTTCTGGAATTGTGGGGATCTGAAACTCTATAAACGCCTGTAACATGGATAAGTATACTTCATTGATGCTGTGATTATATTGTTATGTTCTATGTTAAAATGGATAAAAGTTAGTTGAAAGAGCAAACCTATGATTCTGATTGATCATTGGTTGAGTCACCTCCTCCAATTGTTTGTAATACTCTCTTGTACCCACTGAATTCATTTGGATCCTGAATATTATACTTATTGGATTTTCAGTACTTATGCCATGATTGAATCGCAAAATACGTATTTACTTACTCCACTGTTCATCATTCATTTGAGCTCATGGACAGAATTGATTGCTATCTATCTAGTAATTGATATGATTGTATTATTCATTTGGTATTAAACTTGCATCTGCGTATCATTACAGTCTTCTGCCATGATGGTTTGTCTTAATCCCAAATCTTGTAAACTGAATTGACAAAACAAATCTTTGTTTGGACTTGTATCTCCCTCTCATTAGAGCAAGTCCAATAGGTTTTCTAAATCTTTTTCTAAAGTAGAGAAAAAAAGGTGATATTTGCTATAAATTTTTCCTTCCAATCCAACAGTTTTGCTATTTTAGAGATTTTAGAGAGAAAATGGAATGTTTTTTCAAAAAATTACTAAAAATAGGAATTCTAATTCAATTCCCATAAATTTCGTTCTCCAAATTTACTCTCTCATTATGCATATATAGAGAATGAAATCTTCTCTCTCATCATTTTTCTATAATAGAGATTGAGATAACAAATTTGTTGGAGACAAAAAACTCTAAAAATATAGAAAATCTCTATTATAGAGATCCTGTTGGACTTGCTCTTAGATTGTTTGGCTATGATGGCACAGTCCCCAGCTCTATGATTAATGTTGAACATTTCTATTCCCTAACCTTGATAGGATATTGACTTGATTAAATTGATTTTTATAGCCCCAACTTTGATCATTTGGGCAATTTTTAGCCCTAACAATAAAAGTGTCTAATTTCTAGCCCCAACATTATAATTTGATCCGTTTATAGCCCCTAGGCCATTTGTTGCAAAATCCCATGGGTATTTTTGTACTTTCCATCCAAGAACCAATATCTGGTCGGAAAGATCATCGATTAGCCGTTCAAACTCCGCCGGCAAAAATCATGCCTAAACAGTGAATGGATGCCAACAAAATTAGAATTTGATTTTGATTGAGAATCTTACCAGGTATCTACGGAGACGACTTGAATTCTTTTCGCCGCCCAATTCTCCTCCCGGTTTCCGCCGCCGGGCATCGTTGTTCCCCGGCCGTGGCTGGTCAGCCTGACGACGGCCGCCGCCGCCTGTGCAGCAGCGATTGCAGCGTCGGCTGCGACGGCGATGACTTTCTTGCTCTGTTCCTTGTCGGAACCGGAACCGCCACCGTCGTAGAACGAAGACTGCAGCCACGTAACCTCCCCGGAGTTATATTTGATGATTTTTCCTGGATGGAAAGTACAAAAATACCCTGGGAGTTTGCAAAAAATGGCCCAGGGGCTATAAACGGATCAAATTGTAATGTTGGGGCTAGGAATTAGGCACTTTTATTGTTAGGGCTAAAAATTGCCCAAATGATCAAAGTTGGAGCTATAAAAATCAATTTAATCTATTGACTTGATGCTACTTGATATTTCATTACTTTCTAGTAGCTTAGATACTAATTAGAGTATCACTGAAAATCAAAACATCTCAAAATGTTGTATGAGTTATTCTTAAGCAATTTCTCCATGCAGGTCCATTTTTCTCTTGCAAATCCGTATGTTTACCATAATGCCCCTGATGGAACCCTATGATTTCAAGCCCATTTTTTGTCTTAACAATATTAGGGGTATTATGGTAAAAATGGACCTGCATGGAGCAACCCTCTATTCTTATGGCTTGCCAGTTGATGCAGTCGGGGATTGCCAACTTACAGGTTTATTTCTGTTCTTGGTGTTATGCAATAATGGAATATTGACATATTGGCCCTGTCCATTAGGGTGCTGGAATTGGTAGCTGGTGCTGGAATGTGCTGGAGGGTGCTGGAGGGCGTTGAAATTAAATTAAAATTGTATAATTATGATGTACATAATTATGAAACTATATATTTAAAGAATGATTAATTCGTATACAACATATTGAAAGAATTTTTTTTTATTATTATTTTAAAAATAAATCATTGTAAATAGTGACAAGTGTTGGAGGGTGCTGGATGATGCTGGAGGTGCTGGAAATAAGCACTACTGGACAGGGCCATTGTTGGTAATCATGCTTTGACTATGTGTTATCTTGTTAGATTCATCCATAAAATATTCACATGATCAACTTTGTTTAGTCAAGTCTGCATTTTGACATGGGAAGTATATTATGTGGCAAAAATCAAAATTTTAGTTTAGTGTCACTGTATCAGCTCTTTAAAAGACAAAAAATTGATCTTGTTTTAAGTATATCAACTTTCTGTTTTTGTTATTGATACTTCACACTGACTTGTGCCTTGAAGTTTAGAAATCACCCACTTAATTGTAGAACATGCCTATTTAATTATAAGGATATAGCTAGTAGATATTTTTTTATTGAAGTCACTTAAAAGGGGACACCTATTTGGTTACCGTTTTTCAATTTTTGAGATGAGTGACATATGCTGTATACGTTGGTAAGATTCCGAAATATCCTTTTACAAGATGGTTTAGGTTTATATTAAGAATATAAATAGAAGAAATAAAAATATTTTGCCGGCGAGAGAGCGATGGCCTCAACATTGCCCGAGGATGTAATATTTGAAATAGTGTTACGCGTTGCAGACGTGAAATCCATCGGGCGATTCAAGTGCGTTTCCAAGGCGTGGCGATCTCGCTTGTCTACCCCTCGATTCGCTGCATCCCACCTCCAAATCCACACCCACAACCACAGCCCCGAAAATATCATCTCTATATCCGACGATTGCTCGCCCATCGTAACAAGCTTCGCCGGCGCCGGCAGTCACAGGTACATCGTTAATAAAAGTTTGCCTTTTGAACGAATGTACCTTACCAGGTTGCTTGGTTCATGCAATGGTTTGGTTTTGCTTAGTGGATGTGATTTAGTTTTGGTGAATCCCATCACTCAACAGTTGTTGAAGATCCCATTCCTCCTGCATCTTAATAGGGGTTATGCACTAGGCTATGACAGTAGCAGGAATGATTACAAAGTCGTGTCGATTTATCATGATGCTGTTCATATATACAGCGTGAGGGAAAAAGCATGGAGGACCCTGCCCAATTCTTCTCCCTACCACTATCGTGATAAACACGAACCAAGGATTTTCGTCAATGGCCGCATTGTATTTTGGTCCCCTCCCATAGGTTACCAAAGCAGTGTTACGTATCAAGGACCAGGAAACAGAGCTGTGTTAAGGGCTTTCAATTTGGGCACTGAGGAGTTTGAAACACTGCCACTTCCCCAAGGACTTGAAACTTATTCCCGATTTGGTTTAACTGCTGTTGGAGGCCGCGTTGCTCTGGCGGTTTGCTTCCCTTTCCTCGTCTCATTTGATGTGTGGTTGATGGCAGAATACGGTGTTCAAGATTCTTGGACCAAATTCACCATCCATTCTCCCGGTGCTAGGCCACATTATCATGAGAAAATGGATTACTGTTTTTTGGATGAGGATGCCATAGTTTTTGAACATGGTCAATATTTGGATGAGTATAGCTGGAGAAGTGGACTTCACAGGGACTCCATTGCAGTAGCTATCCCTACCCCTGATTGCTTTCTCCACCATTCAATCAGCTTCAGAGGGAGCCTTCTATCTCCCGATTCACTTTGCTGAATAACTCTGCTTGCTCAACTTTTACTTGTTGTAGATTTTCTTCTTGAGTCGCTACTGTCTTGTAATTTATGTGATGCTTTTGTTTGAAATTCAACCTGTTTGTTGTGTAATTCATTATACTCTTCAGTCAATAGAAAGCTACTACTCTTGTTCCTGATTTCTAGTAGCTTTGAGTTTTCCCTTCTTTTTTGTTTTGATTTGAAGATGCAGTTTTTACCTTTTCTCATTTCCAAATTCATAGCTTCTGGAGTTGGTGTGTCTATTTCGATTGTTCCTCCGACGTAATATACACTTCTGTGACATTATGTCTTAAAGACTTTAACTAGGCACTTGAGTCATGATTTTTTCTTTTCTGGAATTGTGGGGATCTGAAACTCTCTAAACGCCTGTAACATGAATGAGTATATCTCATTGATGCCGTGGTTATATTGTTGTGTGCTACGAATAAAAGTTAGGTGAAAGAGCGAAACCTATGAATACTGGTGCTTAAGTTTCTGATTCTGATTGATCGTTGGTTGAGTCACCTCCTTCAATTGTTGGTAATTACTCTCCCGTCCCCCTTTTCCCCACATTGACTTCATTTGGATCCTGAATATTATACTTAGTGGACTTCATTTGATTGATTTGCAAAATACGTATTTGCAGAGTCTTCATGCATTGAGTTCTCGGTATGAGCACGATGGATGTGGCTTTCCAGTTGATGCAGTCGGGGATTGCCAACTTACAGGTTTATTTCTATTCTTGGTGTTATGCATTATATACTGTTTTTTGTATGATTCAAATGATCAAACTTTGTTTAGTCAAGTCTGCATCTTGACATGGGAAATATTCTGTGGCGAAAATCAATATTTTAGTTTAGTATCACTGTATCAGCTCTTTAATAGACAAAAAATTGATCTTGTTCTAAGTACATCAACTTTCTGTTTTTCTTATTGATATGTTTGTATCAATATTCGGATAAGCTTCATTTAATTTCTGGTTGATGACAGAATACGGTGTTGTAGATTCTTGGACCAAATTTACCATGCATTCTCCTGGTGCTGCGCCACGTTATAAGGGGGTATAGGGTTACTGTTTTTTGGATGATGATGGCATAGTTTTTGGTCATGATGAACGTATGGATGCATATAGTTGGAGAACTGGACTTCACAGGGATTCCATTGCACCTATTCCTGAACGCTTTCTCAGTCAGTCATTCACCTTTAGGGGGAGCCTTCTATCTCCCAATCACATTGCTGAGTACCTTTGCTTTATAAGTGCAGCTAAACGTTTACTAGTTGTGGATTTTCTTTAGTCACGGTTGTGTAATTTATGTGAAGCTTTTGTTTGAAATTCAACCTGTTTGTTGTGTAATTCATTATACAACAAACAGTCCATAGAAAGCTACTGCTATGCTTATCTTATGACATCTCCTGTTCCTGCTTTCTGTAGCTTTATGTTTTCCTTTCTTTTTTGTTATGATTTGAAGATGCAGTTTTTACCTTTTCTTGTTTCCAAATTCCTAGCTTCTAGAGTTGGTACGATTGATTCCAACTCTACTTGTTCCGCCCATCTTGGGGTAGTAGGTAATATGCACTTCTATAAATTACGTCTTAAACTAGGCATTTGAGTAATGAATTTATTTTTTCTGGAATTGTGGGATCTGAAACTCTATAAACGCCTGTAACATGGATAAGTATATTTCATTGATGCTGTGATTATATTGTTATGTTCTATGTTAAAATGGATAAAAGTTAGATGAAAGAGCAAACCTATGATTCTGATTGAACATTGGTTGAGTCACCTCCTCCAATTGTTTGTAATACTCTCTTGTCCCCCTTTTCCCCACACTGAATTCATTTGGATCCTGAATATTATACTTATTGGATTTTCAGTGCTTATGCCATGATTGAATCGCAAAATACGTATTTACTTGCTCCACTGTTCATCATTCATTTGAGCTCATGGACAGAATTGATTGCTATCTAGTAATTGATATGATTGTATTATTCATTTGGTATTAAACTTGCATCTGCGTATCATTACAGTCTTCTGCCATGATGGTTTGTCTTAATCCCAAATCTTGTAAGGACTTGTATCTCCCTGTCATTAGATTGTTTGGCTATGATGACACAGTCCCCAGCTCTATGATTAATGTTGAACATTTCTATTCCCTAACCTTGATAGGATATTGACTTGATGCTACTTGGTATTTCATTACTTTCTGGTAGCTTAGATACTAATTAGAGTATCACTGAATATCAAAACATCTCAAAGTGTTGTATGAGTTATTCTTTGGGCTGAAGAATGATCAGTTTTGTTCAGATATCTCTTATGCAGCCTTTGTCTAAGCTTCTGCATTTATATTCTTGGCCCAAGTTTTAAGTAAGTGAAAGTAAATTCATGGCTGTGCAATATCGAACTATGCAGGGCCTTACACTGCACAGAAAATCTTCATGCATTGAGTTCCCAGAATCAGCACGATGAATGTGGCTTGCCAGTTGATGCAGTCGGGGATTGCCAACTTACAGGTTTATTTCTATTCTTGGTGTTATGCAATAATGGAATATTGTTGGTAATCATGCTTTGACTATGTGTTATCTTGTTAGATTCATCCTAACTTTCATAATTTTTTGTTACACATAAAATATTCACATGACATCTTTGTTTAGTCAAGCCTGCATCTTGACATGGGAAGTATTCTGTGGCGAAAATCAAAATTTTAGTTTAGTGTCACTGTATAATAGACAAAAAATTGATCTTGTTTTAAGCACATCAACTTTCTGTTTTTGTTATTGATACTTCAGACTGACTTGTACCTTGGCGGGACTTCACAGGGATTCCATTGCAGCTATTCCTGAACGCTTTGTTAGAGAGTCAATCACCTTTAGGGGGGGCCTTCTATCTCCCAATCACATTGCTGAATACTCCGGGTTTAGGGCATGATTTAGCAGTGCTCTAAAAATAGGCGTGCTATTTGTACCTTTGCTTTGCTAATTGTACCTGAGTTTATGGCCGCGGAGCTCTATGAAGAGGAATATAACGAATTAGTCGATATTTATTCGTTTGGGATGTGCATGCTGAAAATGGTTACTCGAGTACCCTTACTCTGAGTGTAAAATCCTGCTCAGATATATAAGAGAGTTACAAGTTTAAGTTAATTTGTTTGAGTTGCTTAAGAGGATTTTCCCATGTAAATTTAGTTCAGATATTTGATTTGACATATGTTATTGTTCTCATTCAGGGTATAAAGCCTGCTTCTCTCAACATGGTTAGTGATCCCAAGGTGAAGGAGTTCATTGAGAAATGCATTAGGCCTGTGTCGGAACGCATGTCTGCCAAGAAGCTTCTGAGAGATCCATTTCTTCAGTGTGACAGCCATAAACATCCACATCTCCATCCTGTAAATAAACCGTCTCACAACCATATAATTCCTCGATCATTAGGCTCCGAGCCTCATTCCATGGATGTAGATTCCGAGTATCCACACTCCATGTGTATAGACTCTCTTTCCGGCAATCCTTCTATCAATGCTGAATTGGAATTTCAAAGGATTCATCAGAATAAGGAGTTCAGATCGAAGGGTACAAAAAACGACGATTTCTTCAGTTTCACTGAGCTTGCGAATTGGTTATGGAAATGGTAAGTTTTGTGTGTGTGCGTGTTTTTCCCAGGTTTGTTTTGGATGTGTAAATGAAATGCAGGCATTGTAAGAACATTTGCCTTTTGTTCTATCTTGATTATGATACGGCATTATCTGTTGCTGGAGAGATGGTGGAGCAGCTGCAGTTGGCAGATCATGATGTGGCTTTCATTGCAGACTTGATCGACTATCTGATCGTGCGCCTCTTACCCAGCTGGCCAGCTTCTTCAGCCAGAAAGCATGGTACAGCAGCTCCACATCATCATCCCCGCGATGACGTGGAATCTCAAGGATCAGTGGAATCCGAGGTTATGAACAAGCATCATCATGATCATCTAGGATCTCTTGACTCGATGGAAACAACGAGAGACCTTTGTTATGACAACGATTGGAGCCCTGCTATGAGTTTCAGCAAGGTGGTTGTTACAAGCTGTTCGCCTTTGTCCTGTCAAGAGGTTGAGCTGGAATCCATCTGAGTCGCAGTACCAGCAATGATTATAGAACATGCGTATTTATAAGGATATAGCTATTCAATTTTTGACATCAATGATATATGTTTTATACGTTGGTAAAATATCAGTTCTGCTGCAATGAATCACATTGCTATGACATGGGAATTTAGGAGTTGTTAGTTACTTTGAATGTGTATCTACCATTTCCTTGATATTCAAGCAAATTACCGTTGCTGGCCTCTTGTTTATTTTCTCAGATCATCATATGTACTTTGTTGTTTCTTTTTCAGACCACCAAAAGAGCTAATGAGCGTGCAGATATTCCTGCAATACCTTTCCGATGTCCTGAACAAGCTGGTTAGCCAAAGTTCTCGAGAAATCCTCCCAAACCGATACAACATTTCTGAGATCTCGAAATCGTTGTGGTGCTATTGTTCTCAACAGAGAAAGCCACCAGTGGAACTCCAAGAAAAAGACTAAGAAGCACATCTGGGAACTTAATCATGCTCAGTTGCTCACTGATGGCAAATATTAAAGGTCTCTTATCAGCACACCATGGATTAAGCCAGTTGATTGATCATGAACAAATCAAATATGAATGATAAATATTGAACATGACACATGATGATAAATATTGAAGCTAAAAATATCATAAAAATCCCACATCACAAAGTGCACTGCACATAATACCACAAAATCATAGCCAAAGAAAACAACAGCAAAATGTAGGCTATGGGCTCATCATGGACACAATCTTAAGTTCATACAACCAAAATCATAGTCACTACTAGAAATAACATAAATGCACAGGAGATAGAGGGCTACTCGTCAGCCACCACAGTGGGCATGACACGCGAGCATATGAGCCATGTGTTGCCAAAGGGATCCTTTAGCTTCCTCACGCTGCGTCCATCCTCATCCTCAGCGAAACCATCATCCATTGCTCCAACCTTCTTTGCCTTCTCAACAGCCATGTCCACATCATCGGTCTCTAGGCTAAACACCCCTCCACTGCCAGGAGGCTTCACTGGGCTAGCAGAACCAAAGTGGCACACAACCAAAGTTACGCCGCCAATCTTCAGCTCGGCCTCCTCATGAATCCTGCGCTTTTTCACATCGCGCTCGACCTCCTCGGCGCCAAAAGCTGCTTTGAAAAAGGTCACGGCCTCCTTTGCCTTGTTCCCCTCAAGGTACATCATCAGCTTGAAAGCAACTAACCCCACCTCATTAGGATGATCCACCACGACACTGCCCTTCTTCATATAATCATCTGAAGTCATAGACATAATAAATCTGAATCATCCAACTTGTAACAACATCAAGAAAGCCAAGTGATCCCACATCATAGTGATGTTTGAATTCTAGTTGACAAAATAAATCTTATTCAGCAAACAACATATAAAAGCACCAAGAAAGCCAAGTAATCCCACATCATAGTAATGTTTGAATTCAAGTTGACAAAATAAATCTTAGTCAGAGAACTTATAACAGCATCAAGAAAGCCAAGTAATCCCACATCACAGTGATGTTTGAATTCTAGTTGACAAAATAAATCTTAGCAGACAACATATAACAGCATCAAGAAAGCCAAGTAATCCAAGAGAACTTATAACAGCATCAAGAAAGCCAAGTAATCCCACATCACAGGGATGTTTGAATTCTAGTTGACAAAATAAATCTTATTCAGCAAACAACATATAAAAGCACCAAGAAAGCCAAGTAATCCCACATCTAGTTTAATTCTAGTTTACTAACCTTTGCTGGTCAGGAGGGACTCATGAATAGAAGTAAAAGCAGCCGTCAAAGCTGCTCTTGCAGCCTCGTGTGGACAATGTCGGAGAAAATCCTTTTCCGCTTGACTCAAATCACTAGCACCTTCCAATGAGGCAGAGACCAGCCTATCTAAGTGCGTGCAAAAATAATCCTGGGCAGTTTTTGCACTTTCAAAGGCCAGTTGTGATTTCTCAATTCTTTTTTTCATCGAGTCGATGCTTGCAATGAGATAGTCGCCCATTTGTGAGGCTTCCTCAAGCGCCAATGATGCCTCGACTGCCACAGATGCAGCCTTGTAAGAGCTTACAGCTCCCCCAACAAGAGTTCCAGCAAATGCCATAGAATTTGCTGCCCTTTTCAGTTGGCCCAACGAGTCATCATTTCCGCCATGATCATGGGCGGACTCGAAAGTCTTTGATGAACAGCAAAGGCCACAGTCAGTTGCCTGATGACATGCCAGATATGATTTGTTTAGTAACACAGCAACCTTTGCTAAACTGTTCTCAAAAAGTGGTGTGGCTTCATATAAGTGAAGCATCTCCTTGCAATCCTCCAAACGCTCCTCTTCAACTTTTTCAATATTGGGGTTAACATGAATTTCATTGTAATCAGCAACCCCATTGCGAGCAACATCAATGTTTAGAAGCGATAAATCAGATTTACCGAATATTTCATCGGTATCGGATGGTGTGAAACTTGATTTGTTGCGTTTGGGAAGAGGTGACATCGAATCTGCAAGCAAGAATTAAAGGCCATTACGAACTAAAATACCTACGACCACCGCATAAAACCCTACGGCCGCCACCGCCGGTTGGGATTTCAACAAATGGCATGAAATTAAATTGGGAAAAGTTACCCTAAATCTAGTTTGGGAAATTAAATTTGGAAAAGAGTTGTACCAGATTGGGGAAAGTCAGGCGCCGGGAACGAACGAGTGAGATCCGCGATTGGGAGTCTGAACCGCGAACGAACGAGTGATATCCGCGAATGGTAGTCTCTGAACCAGTGAGTCTGAACCACTGAGATCCGCGAACGAACGAGAGGACTTTACCTGGAGTCTCGTCCTTAGCTATTTATATGGCGGTGGTTTATATAAGAATTTAATTAATGCCACTATGATCGCATTCTTCAAATAAACCATTATGATCACACGTGTTCCACTTATTACGAGTGTTAACATTTAGGTTGGTTCAATTCCCTGTTAACATTTGGTTAATTCACTTTAGGTTTTACAGACATTTGACACAGTTTTGGGTCTTGCCTGCTAGACCATATATGTGGATTAGTTTCATTCAATTCAACTCAGCTCAATTCAGGTTAATTCAGTTATGTTAGGTTTTTTTTCTTCAATACATTCATTTTCACTTCACTTCATTTTAGTTCAATTCACTCTTAATAGAAATTTTCCCTAATATCTTAGAAATTTCTATTCCCTAATTTTGATAGGATATTATCATAAATTGGCTTGATGCTACTTGGTATTTCATTACTTTCTGGTAGCTTTAGATACCTCAAAGTGTTGTATGAGTTATTCTTCTGTATTTATAATATTGGACCAAGTTTTAAGTAAGTGAAAGTAAGTTCATAGCTGTGCAATATGACTTGTACCTTGAAGTTTAGAAATCACTTACTTAATTGTAGAACATTACATGCAGAAAGAATTAATTAACTTCAGGTAAAAGAAAAAAAAAACAATACTGAATTTTGAAACCAAAATATTGCTATTTCGCGCCCTGTATTTTACTAAAACACGCCCAGACATAGTAGCCAATACGTATATTATTTATGTATTTTTTAAAATAATTCAAAAACCTATTTTGGTTCCTAGCCAACTCAGGCTCACTGAGTTAAACGGAAACTCAGTTTATTTTTTTTGGAACTGCATCAATCTCTGCATTATTCATGAAGAACTGCATTATTTCTGCATCTTTGCATAACTTAGCGATATTCAGATTTACAAAACAAACCAATAAATTCTTTACAAATTCTTGAACAAACCAACATATTCTATAAAATCCATTTTAGAAATATCTTGAACACCCCATATCTGAACGGAGTATATTTAGACCATTTCTTGAACAAACCAACAATTATTCAACTATTAACTCAGATGATCGGATCAAGGCAATGAGAAAATAGTCAATCAGATTCATCTCTCGAATGCCCAAAAATCTAGTGACAGAGAAATTAAAACATATGCGAAGTCGCCATCCCAATCTGTTCTTGACCTCGGAGCACATTGTAGAAGCCATTGAGTCATTGACAAAGCCTCCCAAGCTGATTGGAAAAAAAGATTGTAGAAGCCATCCCAAACTGTTCTTGACTGGTGTTTAAGGGCCAATACGAATTCTATCAGAAACAAATCGGCAAAGCAAAGTTCAAGCCGGGAGCAGGTCGCCGTCGCTGTTGTGTACGGATCACCAGCGTCCCAGAATCCTACGGACCGCCAGCGATCGGAATACAAACGGACCGCCAGTACGCCCTAAACTCATGTATATATCAAACCATCACAGCAACGCAAGCGATTGTCACCGTACCGAATCGCTAGCGGTCCGTAGAATTTACTATTCTCCTAATTTGTATAAGCCTTGGCCTCATCTTTACTGTGTCGGTTAAAAGTTAAAACCACCAAATTTGGCATCTATATATTTCTACTTTTATTCAGACCAGTTGTGCTTAATTAAATTATGTTTAGTTTCAATAATTACACTCCAATATCTAAATAAACGTATTTATAATCAAAAAAATGTTAAGTTAAAGTGTAAACACATTGATCCAAACTATAGACACCTTGAGTCAAACTATAGACGCAATGAAAACACAAAATCAGTTATCCAAATATCATGATCCGACAAAATAACCGGATTCATTAAAACCTCAATCGGCTAGGGTTTTGATCAAAATGATCAAATTGGATAAGAAAAGAAAAATAATTCAGTAAAAACATTCATATTTGAATGATCTAAAGGTTCTCTATGGAAAATCGACACTTATTCAAGAACAACCATGAATAAAAATCGATGTTTCATTTAGGGAGATGGGGAAGAAAAACTTTCTAGGTTTTAAGTGTTTCGATTATAAATAATTGTGATGGTCGATGGTAGATGCTTAAAATAAGCTCATGGTGGTGTGTGAAATAACCGACATAAGGTGCGAGTATATTCAATTAGATTAATTATACTGACTCAAGCAAACACCTCAAATGAAAGTAAAACACATTTTTACTATGTATTTTAAAGAGTTGGATTTGCTTCTAAAATGAACTTCAATATATTAAAAACGTCACCGGTATTACAACTCAATGTTGCCTGATAGCATATGTGCAAGGCATGAAAAAGTTTTTGGATTTTTAAGAATTGCAGAAGTATGTGTTGTGTAACAAATCGGTAGTGCTTATTAGTTGTGCGAATTTAAAAGCATAAGCATTGACCCTTCATCAACATTACGTAAGAATTTTCTAATGATTTTGCTTCGTACCAGACCACCACATCTATAATCAATCGAGTATTCTTACGTAATTCATTTTGTTCTATATTTCTTTTAACAAATAAACACCTCGAAATGAACGTAAAACACAAAGTTTTACTTTGTATTTTTAAATAAATTGCAATACACTAATGTTGTCAATGGTAATACAAATCAATATTATTATCTAATGTGATAGGTTTAGGTGGAAGACATGCAGTTTTTTTTTGAAGTTTATAGAGTGGCATAATTAGGTGTTGTAGTGTATGCAAAAGTTAAAGGCATTGGTGTGTTGATGCTTTGTCACTATCGTAATCACATTGAGTCAAGAAATCTCGTCAAGTGGAATTTGTTTTCGACTTTTCTATTAAATTTTAAAATTTTCACTCGTGCACTCCAAAAAAATTGAAAGTGTCAAATTCTTATATTCACTAGTCCAGAACCTAATTAAACCAATATGAAATATGAAATTATAACTTTAAGATTTTTTGATGCAATGGAAAAAGTAGAAAAAATATTTACACATTTTACCAAAAGTTTAACATAGGTTGTTGTTGCATTCTATAACTTTTCAATGATTTTATAATAAAGTCTAGCTAATATATTACTTAATGGTAGGTGAGCTTGGTGGTTCTTGATTAAGAGCTTATTTGCAGTAGATTGTCCAAAGTTCTAGTCTTATGAGTTTTTGTTTCTTAAAAAAAAAAAAAGACTAAAAGTGCTGCCGAAGGAGTCGAACACTGGTGCGTTCTACAACGAAAATCGCAAAATCCACTACTCCAGAACGCTTCTTATTCATTTTTTTCCATTTTATATAGATAGTTATTACATATTAAATTAATTAAAAAATGAAAAAAATATGCCGCGTTCAGCCGGTCGTCCCCGACTCACAGTCACCGCGCCGCAGTCACCAAAACCTAATCACACTGCCATCCCCGCCTTCTAAACCCCACCCAAGACTGCCTGATCCGCCGCCCCATCCACCCAATTCACCATCCCTATCTACCTAACTACCATAATCGCCGGCCACGCCAGAGGCGTCTCCAAGCAGCACGAGGATACGCCTATTGAAAGAGGGATCACCAATTAGCTACTTCCGAACCACCATGGAAATGAGTTCGGACGAGCGAGTGAGAAAAGAGGTGAGTTTGGGACTTGCGAGTGAAATACGCCTTAAAAAAAACAAAAGTATATGTGGTATTCGTATTTGCACTATTCTAGGGCATATTTAAGCAAAATACAGGCGTGATATAGCAATTCTGAATACAATATGCAGCATAGATGTTAACGTGTCTCCAGCCGCCACATGTCCTCTTTTCATTAGCTATGATGAGTTAATTGAAGAGCACCGTTGGGCTCTTCCTTTTCCAAAGCTCCCCATTGTAGTGGGCTTTGGTGGACAAAAAATAAGTCATTTACGGCCTGCCATTGCTGGTGCCCACGGGCTAAATAGATGAAATCTTGTCTCTCCCAAGTCAAACCAGAAGCACGGTCCTCTGACCGGTTCTTGACCCGCGGTTAGACCAGTGAACCGGAACCAGTAGGGATTCCTATATGAGCTTAGATTTCCTTTTTGTTTTATAATCAAAACTTGCTCCTTACGAAATACGATCTGCTACCGGCAGCTTTTACGGTTGATCGGAATAGTTGTGAACCGCCGGGCACACAACAAAACTTCACCAATATTCTCCGCCGAGGAGAGATTTTTTTTAAACCCTAGACTAAAGAGTACATCTTCCCAAAATCTTTAAGATTCTCTGTCTGAATTCCGACCAAAAGCTCACCGCAACGCCGCTAAAACCCTATGTGGAGGAGGAAAGGACCTAAGTATGATCCCATCGAAGAGCTGGGTCCTCTTTTCAAGCTCACCAGAACAGACCACTGGTGAGCTCTCTCTCTCTCTCTCTCTTTCTCTCTCTCTCTCTCTCTTTATATGGCTGATCCAATTTCTTGTTAATTTGAGACTTGTTTTTTCCAGGGACAGTGAGACCCGCGTAGAAAAATATTTTCAAGAAAAATATGAGGAAACTGTTGTCCCCCCCTCTCCAGGCAAGTTGATTTTACTTGTAGTTTGAGTTCATTATGAATTTGTTTCTTGTTAATTAGCTGATAAATTATAATTAGCTGATAAATTTGTTTAATTATAATTAGCTGATAAATTCGTTTCTTGTTATTAAGGCATTGCATTGATTAGAGGAATGGAGGAAGTTACCAAGAAAATGGAGGATTTGGGATTACCCTATATCTATGAACCACCACTGCCCATTGAGGTAATCTTAGTTTCTGTTATGTTTCATCGTGAAGTTTTGTCGTAAAATTTACATGTTTTATGATCTTATTTGTAAGGTGGATCATATTGTGCGGGTTCTTAGATTCTAAAACCTCATTTTATACGTGAGTATAATTTAATCATGTATTTGTCCTTCACCCTTTATTAGAATCAATGGTTTTCATACAAGAAATTTTGGATTGGATGCTGTCCATCTGTAGTTTTCTTTGTCCTGAAAGCTGGCCCTAAAACCTGAGTGCTGACTCTTTTTAAATGGATTTTGCATTTGATATATAGTTGTGGTGATAAATTGCTAAAAGCAGTTCCTTGTTTTTCTTCTGCTATTTTTAATTAGCTAAAGTACACTAGTTCAGCTCTTACGACTGTGAATAATGACAGCCTCTCTTTTGGAGCAGTTTTGTAGACACAAAAAAGACTTGTAACTTTTCTATTGATGTGTTATCTTAGTTTTGACGAAATTGATTTATTTTGCAGGAAGAGAATCCTAAGCCACACTTATTAGATGGTATAGATAAGCTTAGTTCGGATTCGAGGAAATATTACATTCAGAGATATTCTCTTTTCTCCCTATTTGATGAGGGCATAGAAATGGATGATGAAGCATGGTATTCAGTCACTCCAGAGATATTAGCTAAGCATCATGCTGATCGTTGTTGTGGAGGTGGGACCGTAGTTGATGAGGGCATAGAAATGGATGATGAAGTATGGACTACATCGTATTCTGTCACTCCAGAGATATTAGCTAAGCATTATGCTGATCGTTGTTGTGGAGGTGGGACCGTAGTGGACTGTTTTACCGGAGTAGGAGGCAATACAATTCAATTTGCAAAAAAGTAAGTACTGGTGTATATCTGCCAAGCTATTTCAGGAAGAGAGAGTTACTAGCTTGAATACCTATGGCTAGATTGAATGCCTGTGTGAGTGTGTATGTCTGCCAAGGGGTCGTCTCTTCCTTGGGAGATTTGTTGAAGTGCATTATCTCTTTTACCCACTTAAATTCATCTTCTGAAGAGAACTTGATGTTACTGTATTACCTATATGGCTGAAACCTTCTTCTGTTTATTATGTGGTACTAATTGTGGGATAAAAGTAGAGTTCTTGTGGTACTGTTTTTGTTATAAGCTTAATGTTTCAAGTCTCTATTTCTGCCCTCAATGATGTCTGTTTTTGTTTTGGTTTCTATTTGGTTTGAAGTGCTCAGAGTCAAAATTTTGACTTAATCCTTCAAGTAGCTTTTGTGATGGGTTCTTCTAATTTGTTGAGAAAAAAAACTGTATTCTTGAATGCTGTTTTATCACTAAATTTGTAATCATGGATAACGATTGATAGCAGACTCTAATTGATGTATGTTTTTATTTCTTTACTTGGTGACCCACTTCAAGAGTGAGTATTGTGTGTGTGTGTGTGTGTGTGCATGCTTTGGTTCATTCAAGGATTCACCTAACAGAGAGTAATTTATGCCATTCAAGGGGTGAGAGTAATGGTTGTACTGTACTAGAAAGCTAGGCCAATATTCTAAGAAATATTTTATTCTAATGAATATTGCAAAGTGGGTGGTAAAGTCTGGGTTGTACTTTGTAGAATATGCTCTACTTTTGTCTTTTTGATTCATTCAAATCATTAATTTCCATTATTTTCATTGAACTATAAAATTTTCAGGTGCCGGAATGTCATTGCGATTGACATAGATAACGAGAAAATTGCAATGGCGAAACATAATGCAGCAATATACAATGTTGCTGATCGCATTGACTTTCGGGCTGGAGATAGCCGGGTATTGACACCTGCATTGGAGAGAGAGGGATTGGAGGTCTCTTTACTTTGAACTTATTAAATTTTGGAGAGTATTTTTCTATTCAGTTGATCAATTTTCTTATTTCTCCACAGATAGATGCTGTGTTTATGTCACCTCCATGGGGAGGAGTTGGGTATAAGAGGGTAAAAGTTTTTGACTTGAACACTATGCTTCTGCCTTGCGCCGGGTATAACTTTGCTTTTTTTAATTTAAATATTTGTGCTTTTGGATTCTTATCCTGACAAACGAATATCTTATGTCTTGTTCGTAGATATAAACTTTTCAATATGGCAAAGAAAATTACCCCGAAAGTGGTGATGTATCTCCCAGGTAACAGCAACATCGATCAGTTGGCAGAGATGGCCCTCTCCGCTAATCCTCCATGGTCCTTAGAGGTGAGATCAGTTTTCCAAACTTCTGAATGTTTCACATAACGACTCTTGTTTTTATCATTCTTTGACTTTGTACAGGTGGAAAGGAATTATCTGAACGGGGTTTTAAAGGGCATTACGGCATACTTAGTTAATCCACGTGTAAGAATTTTCTTTGTCATGTCTACATAAACCTTGTCACTTATTCAACTGAACTTGTTTGTATGCATATATAGGTGGCTCATCAAGGCGGTTTGAAGGATGCCGGTCCTTCAAAGGTAACAAAAATTATCAAACCTTTTTGGTAATTATTTTTCACTCAACTATGTCCTATATTGTCATTGCAGCTGGCAAGGAGAAGATGACTGGAGGACTTTCAAGTGTTTGCTTTGATGATAAGATAAATCAACCAACATTGCTTATCATCTTTAACTCCATTGTATGCTGTAAAAAGTTTTAACACATCTTTAACTCCATTGTCTGCTGTAAAATTTACTTCCGAAAGGCATGAAAAGTAGACAACATTAATACGTATTTGTACCTTAAATTCACAAATATATGGGCTCTTCCAGTTGATCCACGGTTTCGATTTAAAACGTATGGACTTCCAAGACAATATGGCCCTGTGTGCTGGATGTTATTCTTTTACTGAAAGTATGATTGAATTAATCTGAATTTCATTAAATTGTATTTTTACTGAACTAAACTTTACACGTAAGTTCTGGCTTAATTGAACTTTTCGGTTGATTACTTTAGTTTAATATTTATATTCTTTTAAGTTAGTTCAGCTTAGTATATTTATATATTTTTTCCAGTTTAGTAAATTATTTCGTCCAATTAAATCTATTTTTATTTATTTCCAGTTCAATTCAGTTGAATAATGTTTTTATTAAATTTTACGTTTATAAAAAATTACAATGATACATGATAATTTCTAAATATATTTCAGTTCAGTTAATTTTTTTTTCCAATTTAGTATATTTAAATTTATTTCAGTTCAACAAGATATAATCTCATGCAAAACTTAGGCCCAACCAAAATCTCAATCAAAATTTTAAAAACAAAAATACTACAATTGGCCATAGATCGCAATCATATGTAGTTATATTTTTAAAATTTAACTAATCAAGGAGCTTACATTTAACATTCATATTGCCAACGTCTCCAACTAGCGTGCAACTACATAGCTGCTGCAACTTTAGGTCTCACTTTTTAGTATTCTTCTTATGCAATTTCACTACTCATCATCTCTTTTTCTGGTTTTAATCATCTTCTCATTACTCATTGTATATTTTTACATATATTTTCATACATTTATAAATTTATGAATAGAAAAACTTAAACATTCATTCACCTCTTTCTACAATTGTATATCAAAAAGGTTTTATGTTATCCCTTTTCATAAAAATATTCAAAAATCCATTTTATGTAATGTGAATACTAACTCCTACAAATTGTGCAATTTAGTAATGCTAGAAGTGCATTGCAATAAAATGAATGTATTTTTTATTATATTTTTGTTGATAATTTTATTGACTATTGTTTGATTTGTTTACATGGAAGTGTGCTGTGTGCATATGAACTCTTGAAGTTGTACACTTTACATATGGTAGAAGTGCATGGTAAAAAGGTATTATAATTTGTCTTAGTTGATGACTATTTACAAATGTGCATTATAATTCTTGAACTTGTTTGATTTGTTTACAATGCAATGTGCATTTGAACTCTTTAAATTGTACATTATATTAATGGTAGAAGTGCATTGTAAAAAGAGATAATTATTTTGTTTTTATGTGAATATGATTGATTACACTTTTATGTACATTTTTGTTCTTTTACTTGTGCATTTTGTCAATAGTGCATTATAAAATAGGACATCATGTTATAATTCTACTTAGTTTTGTATATGCAGTCGATAATTTTGTGGAAAAATTTATTTAGAAGATTAGAAATTTCTGGATGAAAGAGATTTAAATTACGTGTTTAAAATAATTTGGAACGTGGAATAAGGCGATTAATTATTAATACGGTTTAAAATTGAGTAGTTTATTAATTATTAAGTGGGTGTAAATATTTATAATTTGGGGCCGGGGGTAGGAAGAGTATCGAGGATTCCTCGGACGGAACTTAGTGACGAAGCATGTCCGATTCCGATTCCGATTCCTCGTCCTTCAAGTCCTTCCTCTGTTGTTGTTGTGCCCTCCGATTCCTTGAAAGTAGAATGACTGAGGCGGAGGGTTTTTCTTTATAGGTGAATGTGCTGAGCTATTGGATTTTGGTCCATTTCAGGTCCGTGTTTATTTACTGAATTGCTAAATATACCTCAAGTTTTTGATCTTGATACTAAATGACAATAAAGTCCCCTGCATTTAGACTATTAGTTTTTCATAAGATTAAAATGGGGGTATTTTTGTCATTTTAACACATATGTTAGGCTACAAGAACAAAAACTTGGTTGAATATACCAAAATACCCTTTTTTTAGTTATGGAAAATCTAGGTTACTTCATGCAGAGGACAATATAGTTATTTTTTGGGTTACATTTAACAATTCAGCTTTTTATCCTTTGATCTATGTCGGGTGTAACAAAGCTTTGGTTTGGGCTCTTTTAGTTTTCCTCAAACATAAGGGTTTCCAGATGTAACAATGGGCCAAAAAGTCTAAATCAAAATTTGAAAACCAAAAAACTACTAGTCGTATATAAGGATTCCTCGGACGGAACTTGTTAATTACTTGTTTAGTTTCCCTTATTTTATTATACAAATTTACCTCAACTTAGAAGAGATAACATAATGGTTTCATTATACTAGCTTATATACAACAGTGAGGTTAACAAATGTATAAACTACATGAAAACAGAATATCAAGAACTCAATAAACTGCTCAGCTCAAAATGAATCTACGACTCTATACATGTTAAGCCTATCAAAAATAGACCTATGTTACAGTTTAAAGGAAAGAATCCATTTCTAATCACAGGTTAATTGTTTATACAAGGCAGATACTACCTCTCTGTCCTACATATGTAAAAGAGCATTGTATTTAGTCAGTGTCTTGCGTATTACACTATCTGGTGTAATGCCATCTCTAAGCATGTGGTTGTATAAAGATGTGGCTTCCGAAAACCTTCCAACTTTGCAATAACCAAGAATCAAAATCCCATATGCAACTACATCAGGAAACAAACCCTTGTTCAGAGCTGCAGAAAAGGTTTCAGATGCTTCTTGTACAAGTCCTCTTTTACACAGACCGTCAATCAATATGCTGTAACTCACAATACCTGGAGAAATATCCTTCCCAAGCATCTCTTCATATAGCTTAAAAGCATCATCTGAACGCAATGATTTGAAGCAACCATCAATCAAAGTGCTATAGGTGACCACATTAGGGACTAGACCAGCTTCCAGCGTATGGGAAAATAAAGAATATGCATCTTCCATTCTTCCTTCTTTACAAAATGCATTAATCAAAATAGTTAGAGTAATGGTGTTGAATTTAATCTTTCTGGACTTCAGCTCTTCAAAAAATTCAATGGCCTCAGTCAACATTCTCATGGAGCAGTAAGCACAACATTATATGTCACAATATCTGGTATCGGTCCACTGGCAGAAACCTGCTTGAACAGATCCAAGGCATTTCTTGCCCTGCCTTCAGCAAAATATGCATGGATTAGAACATTGAAGACAGCTATATCAGGCTTTACTCCATTCTCCAACTTGAGTGAAAAAATGTGTAATCCAGCCGTCAAATTGTTCTGTTTGCAGAGTCCATCTATAAGAGCACAATATGATACAGCATCTGGCAACAGGCCCATTTTCAGCATCTTGAAGAAAAACACTAGTGTCTCTTGCACTCTTCTTTGCTGAGAGATAAATTTGCTTAGAGTTGTAAAGGTCACTACATCAGGAACTACACCATAAGTTCCCATCTGGCTATACACAGTTACTACATTCTTTACATGTTTCAATCTACAGAAACCCTCAAGTAAGGTATTAAACATATATACATTGGGAGGTAGACTGCCCTTTACTGCCTGATAGAAAAATCTCATCCCATCATCCATTCGTCCATGTTTGCTTAGACCGTTTACTAGCATGCTGTAAACTACAATATCAGGAGTAATTCCCTTCCCAACCATATCTCTGTACAAGTTAATTCCACCACTCAGATTCCCTGATTTGCAAAGACCATCAATCAGGCTACTATAAATTGAGAGAGATGGCTCAATTCCAATTTTCACCATCCAACCTAAAACTCCAAAAGCCTCAAAAACCCGTCCAACTTGACACAGTCCCCGTATCAGAATGCCATGTGTAATCATGCTAGGCCGAACTCCTTCCTTCAACATAGTCTTGAATACTAAAGCCCCCTTTTCAACATCTCCATCTTTGATACATGCATCAATAACAGAGCTAAAGATCACTACATCCAACTTTACTTCTTTACTGAGAGCTGCAGAGAGAAGCTGATGTCCCTCTACGTACTTCCTTGCCTTGAATAACCCGTCTATCAAAATGCTATACACTATCAGGTCAGGCTCTATACCTTTTCCCAGCATCATAACGTAAAGCCTAAACGCATCTTCCAACATTTTCTCTTTACAATAGCCATTAATTAGCGTGCTAAAGGTCACCACATTTGGCTTTGGACCAGATTTTAGTAACAAAAAGAACAACTCATTAGCATTTTCTACACAACGCATACTTTTCAAAATTTTGTTACAAGACACGATATTAGGCGTAAACCCCCCATCAACCATTCTCCTATGGAATTCTAAGCCAGCACCAACCTCTCCTTTCTTGAAGAAACCATCTATAACATAACTATAAAGATACAAGCATTGCCTCGACTCAATCAAAACCTTCAATATTGCATCCAGACACCTCGAATCAATCAAAACACTCAACATTTTCAACAACGCTGTGTCCGGAGCACAAACACCTCTTTTACAAGAATGCAGAAACAACTCAACAGCGTGATCAACCAACCCGATGCTGCAGTAACACTCAACCAAAAAACCAATAATGTCACTCTTATTCCCTCCATAGTACCTAAACGCCTCATCAAAAACACTCCCACAATTAAAATCTCCAAACTTCTGAACCATTCTAACTAAAACCAATCTTGCATCATCGAAAAAACGCTTATTCAGCAGCAAGTGGCACAGCATGGCGTGAGACTCCAGGGTGTGATTAACACCAAGAACAATCTCAGACCACTGAAATAACCTGATTGCTGAAACAGGTTTCGAGCAAAGGTGATACAGAGCTGGCCCCACTGGAAAATGTTGGATTTTGGATTCAAATTTGAGTGATTTTGGTTGCAATTGGGAGCATGAAAAGGAGCGGGAAAGAATGAACCATGAAATGGATTTAAAAGACAACGACTTTACCTTGAATGACGAAAATACCATGGTAATGGAGATGAGGCCGTTCAATATTATGGTTGTTTTCACATCGCACTCGACCAAGGCTGGTCATTGTACCCACAAAGCCTAAACCCTAAAAATAGTGAAATCTCTACATAAGCCGACACCGAAAATCATCCTTGCTTGAAATCCATAAACCTGTCGCGATACGCGGCGCGCCTCCGCGAGGTTGTTCAGGTGCGAGAGAGACGGGATTGCTGCCAATATAACAAACAGAAGGTTAAGCTAAAGAAATGTCTAAACTGCTCAGACACTAAAGATCAAAGCATTCCCAGAAAACATTATACAAACAGGAGCTACATGTGCTATCAAGAAGTCCAGAACAAATTCAGAACAGACAATCAGGACCACCATCATAAAGCAACAAAGTGAACACATAGAATTCAGCTAACTTTATAACAACAACAACAGAGTTCATAAAAAATCACTCATTCCAAGCTTCACAGAGAAGAGAAGGGGCAATGAAGCTTCACCACCCGACAAAAACATTAAACTAAAACATCATTCACAATGGCTCACATCGTATGCATCAGAAAACCAATAAAAGTAGTACATTTCAGCTATGTACTCATGCCAGAACACAGAAGAGCAATAAAAACTAGTTCTTTGAGGACTACGAATCACTATAAGCACAAAAGCAATCAACCCGAAAGCACAGGAGACGTTATGCATTTCCGACAACATTAAAAAGTTTCCATCTTTTTCTCGATTCGTTCCAACAAGAAACAACATACAATTAGATAAGAAGCTACTCATAAAGGGTCCACAATCATTATCAAAGAAAACGTATACCTTAAGCACAATCCAGCTAAAACCTTTCCGAACGGCGGCGAGAAGAAAAAATGACCGGGTTTACAATCGAAAAAGAGGACGGATGGGATCGGAGGTGGCCTTTGTGGTTTCCGAATTGGATCTGTAGAGCCTTTGTTGTTTCCGGACAAGGAGAGCCTTTTGTGGCCTTTGTGGTTTCCAAAAGTTTTTGTTTTCCTCAAACATAAGGGCTTCCAGATGGGCCAAAAAAGTCTAAATCAAAATTTGAAACCAACCAAACTACAGTAACCACAAGTCGTATTATATATAAGGATTCCTCGGACGGAACGGTCAAGTAATTAAGTCTTGTAGTCCACGCGCTGCTGCTGCTCTGTGTAAACTTAGTGACGAAGGACTCAAAACAAGCATGTCCGATTCTGATTCCTCGTCCTTCAAGTCCTTCCTCAACAGCAACCGCTCATCGCTCTCCGATTCTGATTCCTCCTCCCATGGCGGCGCCGGAGGAGGACGCAAGTACAAAACCTTCCGCCAAATCACCCGTGAAAGTAACCACCCAATTCTGCACAATTCTGGATTTTCATTCTTGAATCGGCATCAAAGCCCGAATTTTGCATAATTTAGAGTACTTGAATCGCCGATTTTCTCATATCCTAATGCTGCTGCAGGATTGCTGTTTGATATGATTCGGTCTACCAGAAAGGATGATTCCAAACTTACTTATAAGGTATCAATATCCAATCTTTAGTTTTACCACATTACTGTGTGTTTGTGCAGTTTTAAATTGTTGGTGTTTTTAGCCTTTCTTCTGTGAATCTGAATTTTAGACTAAATATGTATCTATATGTGAGCCTTTCTTGTTTTATCTGTCCTCTATTTTCTATTTTCTATTGTTAACATTGTTTGTGGATGTTTTGCTTGATACTAGGTTCTAATCATGGACAAAATGACTACTAAGATTATGTCATGCTCCTGCAAGATGGGAGATATTAATGACCAGGGAGTTCCATGTAATCATCACATCATTTACATTTTTAAGAGTAGTATCTGATTGATTTCATAGGATAGATCACCGGAACTCATTACATGTATTCATGTCTTTCAGTGGTGGAACATATAAAGATGCGGCGTCAGCCTTTACCTACCATGGATGCTATCTATTTTATAGAGCCAACAAAAGAAAAGTAATCACAGTTTTTTTTTTTGCGGATTTATTTTTACATTTGCTGGCAACCTAAATTTTGTTTCTGATAATGCTTCAACAAAACGGTTGTATGACATGAATCTCTTCAACTTCTGGCTTTGTGTCCATCCTTTGCTCTTTCATGTCATGGATCAGTTATTTTTTACTTTTGTTTGGACATGCAGTGTATTGATCTTCATGTCTGACATGTCTGGAGGATCGCCTTTGTACAAAAAGTAAGCACTGTGCATATATTGTATCAGGGAAGTATTGAAAATCTGTTGACTGCTGACTGAACTAATTAATCCCTCTCTATCCTGTACAGGGCATTTGTCTTCTTCAGCTCACCAGTGCCAAGAGAGTTGTTGAAGCAGATACAAAAGGAAAAGGCTGTTTCATCTCGCCTTGCTGCCTTGACTGAGGTTACTATGTTCTTTGTAATTTTCAGATTCAGCTAGTATATGTTTTGTTGGTATTCAGTATGTTAGAATTCTCATTTTGGTCGAAACCTGCAGATGAACTTGGAATACTTTGCTATAGATAGCCAGGTATGTGAGGTTTCACTTGATCATAGTACTACTTTGTCATTTCTTTTCTTATTAAATGTTCAAGTGTTGTGCTTAACATTAGAGAATTGTCATAGGGTTTTGTCACCGATCACGAGAGTGCTTTAGAGGAACTCTTTGGGGATGATGAAGAGATTTCTCACGAAGGCAAGTTGTGTTTGGATTCAATGGCGTCCAGGATTGCTTCAGTTTTTGCTTCAATGAGAGTACGTGCCCCAACTTCACCGTTCTTATATAGTAGGTATTTGCTCATGAACTGTGAAGGTAACTGGTAGTGATGTCTGCAGGAGTTTCCTCGAGTACGTTTCCGGGCTGCCAAAGCACTTGACCCTTACACAATGACGACATTCCGTGATTTTATCCCCACAAAGCTTGCTTCTGGTGTTTGGAATTGTCTGATAAATTACAAAGCCATATTGCCTAATTATCCTCAAGAAGAAACATGTGACTTGCTAATTATTGACAGATCAGTAGACCAGGTACTTCATTGTTATCAACTTGTGAGTATGTAGTACATTATTAGAATTAGAACGTCTTAACTTTGTTCATATGATGCACAGGTTGCTCCCATCATTCATGAGTGGACATATGACGCAATGTGCCATGATCCGCTAAATATATCCGGAAATAAATATGTCCACGTGGTTAGTATCTGTTTATATTTTGTCCGTCTGCTTGTATCTATATCTGAATTCAATCCTTTTAAAGGCCTGCTAAGTTATTCTTCCCAGGTGGAAAACAAAGACGGTGTTCAGAAAAATGAAGTCCTTTTGGAGGATCATGACCCTCTTTGGGTAGAGCTTCGACATGTACACATAGCAGATGTATGTATAGTGTATATTAATGATGAGTAAAGTATCCATATCCTTGAGGGTTTTTTATTAATAATTTTCTTTTTCAGGCTAGCTTGCGGCTGGATGACAAGGCTAAAGTATTTGCTACAAAGAATAAGCATTTTAGTGGAAGGTTTTTTGCTTTCTATTGATTTATTCTTTGCTTGACTTTTTGTTGGTCTGAATATATATATATATATATATATATATATATATATATATATATATATATATATTAGCTCTGGGGAGATCCCTACTTGGTAGAATTCATGTGACAAAGATTGACTTGTTTTTCAATGCAGAGATGCCAACGAATTTTCAACTCGCGAGTTGAAGAAGATGGTCAATGCTCTGCCTGAATATTGTGAAAAAAAGGAAAAACTCTCTATCCATGTTGATGTACGTATCATGTACAGGATCAAGACATGTTTTTTCTACTTCCTAATTTATGTTTGAATTTTGATAAGGAGTTTGTTCTTTATAGATTGCTACAAAGATTAACACGATTATAAGGGAAACGGGGCTGAGAGAAGTGGGGGAGTTGGAGCAAGGCCTTGTTTTCGGAGATGCTGGAACTAAGGACTTAATCAAGTTTCTGAGAACAAAACCGGTTAGATTTATTAAAATTGCCAAAGCAGTAGAATTTTATTGCTTTTAAGATGAATGATCTCTAGCTTATTTTGGTTCTTTCCCTTATGCAGGATATTACTCGTGAGAATAAGTTGCGGTTACTCATGATTTATGCAGCTGTTCATCCTGAGAGTGACAAGCTTGCAAAACTTGTGGAGGTTGGTTTCTTCTTCTTTATATTGTAGGCACTATTTTTCTATCAGGAATTCTTTCTTCTCAATATTAATACTTTGTTGTAACTAGCTCTCTGAATTGCCACAAGAAGATCTAGACGCAGTGTACAACATGAGATTGATCGAGGGAGCAAAAGTGAGCAAAAAGAACTCCAGTCCCCACAAAAGACGCTCTCTTTTACCGTCTTCCTTGACATTTGATGTTCACAAGGTATTCTAAGATTCTTGCAGAATACTATAAAGGCTGCTGTCCTTAGTCATTGAGTATTTTTCCTTGTTTGTTTGGCTCCAGAAGAAGAAACATTCTGCAGTTAGAAAGGATCGCTCGGGTGAAGAAGAAGCGGAGTGGCAGTTATCACGTTTCCACCCCATGATAGAAGAGCTTGTGGAAAGACTGAGTGCAGGAAACCTTGCAGAGAAAGAGTATCCTAGTATTAAGGAATCTACGTCTGTACATTCTGTGAAATCGAAGAGGACACCATCTTGGGCCCGTCGTCAGTACTATGATGATGGCTATTCCTCAAGGTTTGTTAGCACATTTCTATCTATGATTTTTCAGAAACAAGAAAGCAAAAAATGAAACTAGTGTGTGTTAATCTTACAGTTGCAGTGATTCGAGCGTGAGGAATGGATCTAGTCATGACTTCAAGAACATGGGAAAGCGGATTTTTGTGTTTATCATTGGAGGGGCAACTAGGTCAGAGGTAAACGAAAACACTGTCATATACTTTGTTCATTCCATGTAAAGAGTTTTGTTTTCGTTTCTAATCATGGTTTTTTCAGATTCGAGTTTGTCATAAGCTGACCGAAAAGCTCAAGAGGGAAGTTATTCTGGGCTCATCCAGTCTTGATGATCCAGCAAAGTTCATTACAGTATGTGACTCTCAATCCTTAAACATAAGCCATAGTGTAATTATGATAATTCTGAGTACTGATCAAATGTTTGGTTTTGTTTTGCAGAAATTGAAGAAGCTGAGTCCCACTGAACCTGAAATATCGTTGGATGATCTTGAGATATAGTCTAGAAAGGGAGTAAAAAAACTGACATAATTCATTACTAATTCTTTTTCCAACCTTAATCTTACCTTAACTCTCATAGTTAAATGTTAAAGTGAATGGAATTGACAATGAAATCAAAATTATGATATTTTTGCAGTGTTTTTTATCAGTTAGGTTAATTGTTACAATTTTTGATCATTTTATCAGATTATCGGCGACTTGATGTGATAAATTCTATGATCATTTTCTAGGTTGATTAGATAGGTTTTGATTTCTCATAGGATATGCCATTAGCACCATCCAAAACATTTTGTTACTCTTGTAATTGCCATTCAAATTATCCACATTGCATAAACAAAAAATATTTAAGGGACTAGAGATAAGAAACAGTAATATAAATTGGTCAAGAATATCGAATTATCGATAATGTTTCTTAGAGTCAAAGCCAATTTAAAGTCAATTATCGTTTGACACTTTTAAGGATCATCAGAAACATTTTATTCATTATAAAAATACACACAGATAAGGTAAAAATATATTTTCAAAAAAAAAGATAAGGTAAAAAAATAAAAATAAAGGCGGGTTGACCCTTATTACGAATGGGCCTATGAAATCAATCTGCAGGCCGCCTTTTAGCTCCCTATTTAAACCCCCACGTCACCCATGGTCTT
Organism: Cruciata laevipes; assembly: GCA_963678965.1. Taxonomy (NCBI): domain Eukaryota; kingdom Viridiplantae; phylum Streptophyta; class Magnoliopsida; order Gentianales; family Rubiaceae; genus Cruciata; species Cruciata laevipes. The sequence continues at coordinate 29,954,916 of OY787634.1, forward strand.
CCCCAAACGAAAGCTGAATTTCGCAGCTAGGGTTCTTCTGGGGAAAAAAAAAATCAAGGTACGTTCAATCCAGTCATCTCCCTCAAAGCACCGTCCGAATTTGGGGATATCATTGATTCTAACCTAGTCTAATTGATTGGATTGCAATCTTATTAGGTTTTGAGAAGATGAAGCCGATTTTCGTTGGAAATTTCGAGTTCGAAACCCGTCAATCGGAGTTGGAGCGGCTCTTCTCCAAGTATGGAAGGGTTGATCGTGTGGACATGAAATCTGGTATGCATTCGTCGCGCTGATGTCAATCGTTGCTTCAATACTTGAATTCCAGTTACTTCTGTGGCAGCGTTCAATTTCTGCTCTTGGATAGTAATTCCGTTTAAGGGTTCTTTGATGTGATATTTTGTGGCCCTTTCGTTCATGAAGTTGATGTTAATTGTGCTTGAATAGCTGATTTCCAGTTATTCTTAGTTCCTGTTTGGGTGTTTCTTGATGAAAACTGGCAGAAAGTTTGGAACTAGGGATAATAATTCAGTAAAGTTAGAAACTAGGGATGATAATTCCTGAATGTGATTTTGTATGATGTAACTAATTATTGCAAGAAGGGATAGGGCTAGTAGGGACTGGTTAGATAAATTTAGGAGAGGCATCGGTGTTTAAGTGTTTGTTTTGACGCAGGAAAGGAACCATCTACTAAGGAAAAGTGAGCTCATAATCTTTTCTATCTGCCTGCCTGCTCTCTCCTTCTTCTACTCAAAGATGGACTGCATATTGTTTACTCGATTCGATTCATTTATGTCACTGCCTAAGTTGATATTTTTGAAGAATGGTCGTACTGGTTTGGTTCATCACTCCATGCCATGCCTACCACCACTCTGGATCAATGAATGAAATGTATTCTATCATCATGCCCTTGCTTGCTTGCTTGCTTGCTTGCTTACTCACTCAGACACGATACTTTGGATATAAGACCTAATTTGCCCCCTTTCCATCATCATCATCATTTACTTCTTCATGCAAGGCTTTCATTCATCAGCCCTCACATATTTGCAGGTTCTGTACTTTGTATTCTTTCTAGGGATGAAGAGGCATGGTTTAGATCATTCTAGTTTTTTTTGATGATGGACTGAAGCAACATCGTTTTCTGTTATTGCTATTGTTCTCAAGGAGTTAGAATTTCTTGTAGGCTTTGCGTTTGTTTACTTTGAGGATGAGCGAGATGCGGAGGATGCCATCAGAGGTTTGGACAATATCCCTTTTGGGTACGACAAGCGCAAGCTTTCAGTCGAATGGGCCAGGGTAATTTCCCAACTGCTATCATTTTTCTCTGTATTTAATGAGGGAAACATTTTGAATTTTCTGTGTGATGCTGAAAATCTGAATTGTGCAGGGTGAGCGTGGAAGACAGCGAGATGGATCCAGGGCAGCTGCTCAGGCCAATCAGAAACCAACAAAGACTTTGTTTGTGATCAATTTTGATCCGATGCGTACCAAGATTCATGACATTGAGAAACACTTTGAACCTCATGGCAAGATTACCAATGTTCGCATTCGAAGGAACTTTGCATTTGTGCAGTTTGAAACTCAGGAAGATGCAACCCGAGCTTTGGAGTGTACTAATATGAGGTGTGAAACTTTTCTTTGCTGTGATTGTTTATAGCTTCCGTATGTCTAGAGTTGATCACCTGACCATGAGTCATATGTTTTGAATGTGCAGTAAGATATTGGATAGGGTTGTCTCTGTTGAATATGCTTTAAAGGATGATGGTGAGAGGAGAGACAGTCCTCCCAGAAGGGACTATGGCAGGCGCAGTAGGAGGTCACCCAGTCCCGTTCGCAGGGGTCGTGGAAGCCCTGACTATGGCCGTGCTCGTGGAAGCCCCGAGTATGGCCGTGCTCGTGGAAGCCCCGAGTATGGCCGTGCTCGTGGAAGCCCCGAGTATGGCCGTGCTCGTGGAAGCCCTGAGTATGGCCGTGCTCGTAGTCCAGTTTATGATCGGTATGTTGCTCCTGCTCCCCACGATGGCTTTGATAGATATCGCAGGTACATGTCCTCATCTCTTGTTAATATCAACCACAGTTTCTTTAGACAACAATTTTTACGATTTTCTCATCCCTTGCACTGTTTCTGTTAACAGCAGGTCTCCCGTTCCCGTGAGGTCCAGAAGATGAAGATTCATGGCATGAAGTGTAAATGATGCAGTTACTCCTCCAGTATCCCGGTTCTAGAATAGACTAGATTACATTGTAGTTTATCTGGAGCCGTTTGAACTCATTTGACTAGAGCTATACCAGTATTTTTTTCAAACAAAATTGGTAATGGTGAAGAATGCTTTCCTTATATCGAGTATGTTCTGAGTTGAATTGGTTTATATGTCTTGTGATGGTGGTGGTTAAAATGGTTTTGTCTGACCAGATAGTAAAACAGTAAAGAATACCATGAACATTATATTTTCATCCACTAGCTTTTTATACACCATTAGCAGAAAATTCAAGATAGGACCTGTTGTTGAGGCAGCAATTCACTAGCAATGGCCTTGTGAAGCCAAGCCTCGGCATCCTCCATCATCCCCGGACTGAGTCTGACCATGAGGATGCAGAACTCGGTCTCATTCAGAGCTCCGTCCCCGTCGATATCCCCTTCCTTGACCATCGCCTCTGCATCCTCCGTGCTCATCCCGTCCATCCCGAGGTAGCTGCAATTCTTCTGCAGGCTGCCCGCCGTGATCACCCCTCTAGCGGGGTCCGCCAGCAGCCGGAAACCTCCGCACAGCTCCTCCACGAACGTGTCCACGTCCAGTTTCTCCGCCATCACCGGCAACAGATCCTCGTACTGCTCCGGCTCCGGCTCCGGCTCCGGCTCCTGCTCCTGCTTTTCCATTCCTCCAGTGTTCTTGTCCAAACAAGTGTCGATATTATACTGTTTTATTGTGTGGAAGAGTTTATACGCTACTGTTTTATTGTGTGGAATAAGATGCTTTGTGGAGTATAATATTGGAGGGTGAAAGGGATTGGATTTTGACTAAATTGAGCGGTGCTGATTTGTTATATAGAGAGGCTTGATTTTTATGATGAGTTTCGAGGAAGGTGCGATTCGAAATTGAAGTAGAGTATGAATCACGATCGATCGATGATGATGTTTTTTCGGTGGTTTGTTTTACGTATGTGTCTATTTCTTTCCAACTTTCCATGAAACTTCCCTATTAACAACACCCATATCTTTCTCCAAATCTCAGCCACAATTTCTTTTTTGTGAATCAATTCATACAATTCAATTAGTTGCCTTGCCTACTATCTAAAGTATCCAACTAATCCATCAAAAAGTGTCTAATCTAACCATTATCATCCTCTTATTCCGTGCAATGAAATTTCAGTTCGACAAATAAGTAATAATATGTAATTCCTCCGATTTTTCTTATTTATGCCTCAAATATTAAGTAAAGAGTGAAATGGTGCCAGGAAACTAAAAAACAATTGATATAAAAACACACAGAAAAGGAAAGTGTGTCAATTATATAAAAACAAAAACAGGACTGGAGTATTTAAAAAACATAATCAAAAATGTATATAAAGCATATGAAATTTCCATGTGTAGAATTTTAAATGGAAATCAATGACAAATTGATTGAAAAAAGAAATCGAAACTAAAGATTAATCTATACATCCAAATCCAATTGATCACAATGGTATTTACACTTTGTTGGATGATCCCAAATCGGAGTGAAGAATTACCAACTGTTTTGGTGGCCGGGAAGTAGCATGATCTTGAACTTTTCAAGAACAAACTTACCTTCCTTGTACTTCTGTGAAGCCTCGTACGCCTTATCGTACTTCCACCCCAGCACTTCACCGCAGTCGGAGCAGCTCACGTCGGCCACTCTGTGCAGTCCGGTGATCAGATTCCGGTCCTCTTTCGGCCCTTCCACCACGTTCCGGGCGTGTGAAAACAAAAAAGCCCTCCCTCTCCGAGCCTACTTATGTAATTTCACTAAATTAACATTAACCAACACAAACTAAACACAATTAAGGATCAAATTACTTAATTCACCTGAAAATTCTTGGAGACCATATCATCACGAAGAGCGACGTGGTTGTGGCATTTGTAACAGCTGTAAAAGGTCGGTCCGGCTCCGGCACCAGCGCCGGCCTCCATGTTCATCTCCATTCCTTCCATCGACAATGTTTTATGGAGTTTGGCTTTCTTTTAACTTCTAGTTGCTTCACCTTCAAGCAACCTTTTTTGTTAATTAAGATTCAATTTGCGTGAATTATTAAATACTAAATCACGACTAGCTAGTGATCCATTTGATTTAATATTCCGAAACGATCGCAATAATGTGATTTGATTAGTGGATTTAATAAATAAATCCCTTCCGTATGTTCAAGTAATTCACCTACTATGTTTGCTACGACAAGATAAGGTTTGTTTGCACGTAAATTTAATGTATTTCTTCAATATTAATGTAATTCGAAGGTCCTTGTCTAGATGAATGAATAAAATGAATGATTCAAACCAAACAAAAAATATTTCCACTAAATTGTAATGACCAAATTAATGAATAATATTTCGAGTTCTCAAAGGAAAGCAAAAAATAATCCAATGCAAGAACTCTTCAAACATAGTACACATATAACACAAGTACTGATCAAACTACTGCAGGTTTCTTCTTTGTCATCCACCTTTTCTTGGCAGCTTCAATGGCATCCTCCTTCATCCTCGAAAGCTCCAGAAACCATTGCTGGTACTGCGACTCAATGGATTCCAGCTCAGCCTCTTGACAGGACAAAGGCGGCGAAGAGCTTGTAACAACCACCTTGCTGAAACTCATAGCAGGGCTCCAATCGTTGTCATAACAAAGGTCTCTCGTTTCCATCGAGTCAAGAGATCCTAGGTGATGATGATTATGCTGCTTGTTCATAACCTCGGATTCCACCGATCCTTGAGATTCCACGTCATCGCGGGGATGATGATGTGGAGCTGCTGTACCATGCTTTCTGGCTGAGGAAGCTTGCCAGCTGGGTAAGAGGCGCACGATCAGATAGTCGATCAAGTCTGCAATGAAAGCCACGTCATGATCTGCCAATTGCAGCTGTTCCACCATCTCTCCAGCAACGGATAATGCCGTATCAGAATCAAGATAGAACAAAAAGCAAATGTTCTTCACAATGCCTGCATTTTTTTCATTTAAACACATTATATACCATATCCAAAACAAACCTGGGAAAAACACACACACACACACAAAGCTTACCATTTCCATAACCAATTCGCAAGCTCAGTGAAACTGAGGAATCGTCGTTCTTTGTACCCTTCAATCTGAACTCCTTATTCTGATGAATCCTTTGAAATTCCAATTCAGCATTGATGGAAGGACTGCCGGAAAGAGAGTCTATACACATGGAGTGTGGATACTCGGAATCTACATCCATGGAATGAGGCTCAGAGTCTAATGATCGAGGAATTATATGGTCGTGAGACGGTTTATTTACAGGATGGAGATGTGGATGTTTAGGGCTGTCACACTGAAGAAATGGATCTCTCAGAAGCTTCTTAGCAGACATGCGTTCCGACACAGGCCTAATGCATTTCTCAATGAACTCCTTCACCTTGGGATCACTAACCTTGTTGAGAGAAGCAGGCTTAATGCCCTGAATGAGAGCAACAACATATGTCAAATCAAACAACTGAACTTTATTTACATGGGAACTATCTTAAGTGACTCAAACAAATTAACTTACACTTGTAACTCTCTTGTATATCTGAGCAGGATTTTTGCACTCAGAGTAAGGGTACTCTAGAGTAACCATTTCCAGCATGCACATCCCAAACGAATATATATCGACTAATTCGTTATATTCCTCTTCATAGAGCTCCGGGGCCATAAACTCAGGGGTCCCTAAGAAATATTCGCAGGTAAAGATTAGCCTTCAGACCATAATCTTGAGAAATATGTTAAAGAATAAAGAGATAGCAAACAAACCAATAACGCTTTTAGCTGTAGGCTGCTGCATAACAGTTGCCAAACCAAGATCCCCGATTTTGACTTCACCATGGTTCCCATTTATGAAAATGTTATCACACTTCAAATCTCGATGAATGATAGGTGGATTCTGACTGTGGAGATAGTAAAGCCCTTTGAGAATCTGTTGTGCCCAATGCTTTATGGCTTTCATATCGACGTTCTTATGCTTCTTGCGATACCTTAAAACCAAGAAAAATTAGGACATGACAAAGTAAGGAATCATAACAACAGATTTTTCAGGAACTCACTGTCTCAAACTCCCAGAAGTGAAAAGCTCTGTGATCATGTTAATGGTCTTCTTCTTATCATCAATCCAGGAATCATAGAACTTCATGATGTTTTCATGTTTCAATTGCTTGAGCAGATGAACCTCAGAATAGAGCTTCTCCAAATCCTCCGGAGACCTCATAACATCCGCGATTTTGATCCTGTTCCACGCGACTTCTATGCCGTCCAGCTGATCAAAACCCCTATAGCTACTCACACAAAACAACAGAACCAAGAATCAACTGTTTGGACCTGAAAAAAGAAAAACCTAGTACTCCACTTGCAATACATCTACACAATCAAGCAATAGAAGAAAAAAAAGAGACATACACAGTCTTAAATGCCCCCTTGCCCAAAACCTCATTGCACTGCAGAAACCAAAGCATAAAAAATCACAACTCATAATGAAGACAGCATTCAAATGCCACTAAAACACACACACACACAGTGAGATGCGAAAGAGTACCCGAATGTAGCGGCCGCGGGGGTCATTCTCGACATAGAACTCAGAATCAGGAGGATCTTTATTACAGGTATTGAGCGAAACCGAAGCCTCATGATCCCTTGCAGCACCAAGAACAACAACAGAAGGTGCAATCAAAGCCTTGTTCACATTCCTATTATTCCCATTTCTCTTCCCAAATTTATTCCCAGCTCTAGGCGAACTCATCGTGGACAACAACGTTACACAAACAAAACACAAAACGACACCTAAAATGAACTCAAAGAACATGCAGGAGCTGAAAACCTAAAGAATCTTGCTAGAGTAGGAAAACAAGGTGCGCATCTTGTGGGAAGAAGCTGCAGGGATGGAATGCCGATATCGAGCATCGACACCCGAGATCCCAGCCATTCACATCCGTTGCAACATCAACCTCGTACGAGTACGATGATGATGACGATGATAAAGACTGCACCTTTACAACATACCCAGCTTCCATCTTCCTACTGAATGAAATCTTGCTGATCCTTTTAACATTTTCTCCACCCTTCTTACACCAGACCATCTGAAAACCTCACCCACAAAGGCCCAATCTTTATGTGCATCAACATTTAACAACAATTGACATTTAACAACAATTGTTAAAACAAATCGTGAGATTCTGGTAAAAGAAAAGGGAGACTGGAAGGCAGAGAGATTGGTTAAAATGGGGGATGAAAGATTATGCGAAACAACTCTGCAATCTCCAGAGATTCTGGAATGATACAACAAATCATGAGTTGTTACTGCGATATTCGAGGATTCAACGCACACTTGGTCCTATTTTCGATCACACTATTTTCCCATTCATTTTCGTATCTTTTCCCAATTTTTGGCTGCCTCAAACAAACTTGCGGAGTATACTACAATTGGACATTCGAACCAAAATCATTAAATAGTAAAGGAAAGAATCGGACCCAAAAATAGGCCGAAAATGGCCATATCCAAACAAAATAAAAACAGAGCAAAAAAAGGCTGGTCCAAAAATGAAAAAATGCGGTGAACGTGGATCGAACACGTGACCTTCAGATCTTCAGTCTGACGCTCTCCCAACTGAGCTATCCCCGCTTTGTACCATTCTTGGGAGTTTACGAATAATTTACAACTGATTACCTTAAAACTTCACCACCAAGACTCTATAACCAGCGTTGACACATTTTCCCCAATCTCATCTACCGCCATTTTTCACTCTATATGAACACAGGTTTATGATTGAATTCTTGTTTATCCTAAAGTTTCGATCTTGATGGAAAGGGGAAGGCGAAAGGACGGTATAGAGGACACACTGAGAAAATCATGGTACCATCTGAGACTGTCGGTACGGCATCCAGCCCGAGTTCCGACATGGGACGCGGTGGTTCTCACCGCCGCGAGCCCGGAGCAAGCTCATCTCTACGACTGGCAGCTCAACAGGGCCAAGCGCTCCGGCCGCATTGCTCCCTCCACTGTTACCCTCTCCGTCCCTGATCCTGATGGCCACCGCATTGGCTCCGGGGCTGCAACCTTAAACGCCCTCTTCGCCCTTGCTCAGTACTACCAAATCCAGGTAATCGAAGTGTGATAAATTTTCAATCTTTAAGCTCATGTTGGTTTATTGATTCAGTTCAGTTTGAGCTAAATTTAGTCCTACTATTGTTATTTTTCACTAGACTTAGTAAATCAGGCAAGAAAGAACAGGATTTTGCTTTTAAGTCATCCCTATTATCAGCATTTTTTTGTTGCTGGTTAAAAGCTATTTAGGTTCTTCCAAACTGAGCAGCATTCTTGTGATTTTTAGCAATTTATGATTTTGTTGATATGCAGGAAAGCCATCCGGACGTCTCCATTTCTGCGAATTCTGGGTCGAAAAAGGAGGTCTCTCCGTCGACATTGATTGAGTTGGTTGCTAAGAAGCACATACTGTTACTTCATGCTGGTGGTGACTCTAAACGAGTTCCGTGGGCTAATCCTATGGGAAAGGTTTTCTTGCCTCTACCTTTTTTGGCATCAGATGATCAGGATGGGCCTGTACCTCTCCTTTTCGATCATATACTTGCCATCGCAGCTTGTGCTAGACAAGCTTTCAGAAATGGAGGTAGATGGAAGGCAACTTTTTTTTTAATCTATGTTTACCAGTAAAAAACTTTAAAGTCATGCTGATTATATAACTGTTAGGACATATGGCATACGTGCAGGTGGACTATTCACCATGACTGGAGATGTTCTGCCTTGTTTTGATGCCAGCAAATTGGTTCTTCCTGAGGATGCCTCATGCATAATTACGGTCCCTATAACTCTTGACATTGCTTCTAACCATGGGGTGATTGTAGCATCAAAATCTGCAACGGTTAATGAAATCTGTGCAATTAGTTTAGTGGATGATCTACTTCAGAAGCCCAGCATAAAGCAGCTCGTTGATCATGATGCGGTTTTAGATGATGGTAGAGCATTACTTGACACAGGAATCATTGCTGTTCGTGGAAAAGCATGGATGGATCTTGTTACACTTGCCCTTTCCTGCCAGCCATTGATAATGGAGCTTCTTGAATGCAAGAAAGAGGCAAGTCACCTTGTCTCTCTACCCTTTTTTTTGTGGATGAGGGTTTGTTTATCTAAGGAAAGATAGTTACATGTATATTATTTTATTGTTCAAATCTATTGTCTTGAACTCAGAGTATTCATGTACTTGATTCTTACATGTGCAGATGAGCTTATATGAAGATCTTGTTGCAGCTTGGGTACCAGCAAAGCATAAATGGTTAAAGTCACGCCCTTTGGGTGAAAAGCTCGTCAGCGGATTGGGAATGCAAAAGCTGTTCAGCTACTGTGCTTGTAGGTAGCATCTTCCTGAAAGATATCATAATATTTTAAGTAGTTCACTAAAATATAATACTCCTTAGTTTTCTTGTACTTTCTCACTGTAGATTTTCTAGGCCTTTTTCCCATCATTGTAACATCTTGATGCACTTTTAGCATACAGATAGGTCTTTTCTGATGATCCGTTCTTAAATATGACAGATGACCTCTTATTCTTGCATTTTGGAACTTCCCATGAAGTCCTGGATCATCTCAGCAGTACTGGTTCTAGGCTTGTTTCTCGAAGGCACCAATGTTCCATCCCAGCAACTATCGAATCTGATATTGCTGCTTCTGCTATTATCATTTCCAGCCAAATAACATCTGGTGTTTCTGTTGGAGAGGATTCTCTGGTATATGATTCCTCTATTTCAGGTGTGCAGATTGGCTCCCAATGTATTGCTGTTGGTGTACATATACCAGTAGCAGAGAATAAAATCATTGACGAATCATCCAGATTTATCCTTCCAGATCGGCATTGCTTGTGGGAGGTCCCTTTGGTAGGGCACACTGATAGAGTTATTGTTTACTGCGGTGTTCACGATAACCCTAAAAATGAACGCTCAAAGGACGGAACTTTTTGTGGGAAACCCTGGGACAAGGTCTTAGGTGATTTAAGCATTCAAGATACTGATGTCTGGTTGGAGGGAACTCAGGGGAAATGTTTGTGGAATGCCAGGTTATTCCCTATCATTCCGTACTCTCAGATGCTTGAAGTAGCAATGTGGTTGATGGGGCTGAGCAACCAAAAAGATTCATCGTCAGAACAATTATGGAGAAGGTCACATCGTATCAGTTTGGAGGAGTTGCATAGGCAAATTGACTTTCCACATCTGTGCTCGGCATCGAGCAAACATCGAGCTAATCTTGCTGCTGGAATAGTTAGGGCCTGTCTTAATTTTGGCCAGCTTGGGCGCAATCTATCTCAATTATGTGAAGAAATAGTGCAAGAAGAGGAACTAGGCGTGGAACTCTGTAGAGAATTTCTAGCTTTGTGCCCCAATCTTAAAAACAAACACTCTCAGATCCTTCCTAAAAGTAGAGCATATCAAGTGCAGGCTGGTCTTCTGCGTATGTGCAATGGTGAATCAGAGGCAGCAGAAATTGAGAACCATGTGTGGACTGCTGTTGCTGATGAAACAGCGTCTGCAGTAAGATATGGTTTCAGAGGTAAATTTTTCATCAAATATCTGTGATAATGTCCTGACAAATCTTTTGTTAACCTAAAAACGACTGCTGGAAACTACAGTCCCTCTTTTATTGCTAACTTTACTTTCATTTGCTCAGAATATCTCTTGGAATCATCCACTTTGAGCCCTAAGTTTAATGGGCATCCCGATCAATCCTTCCTCTCTCAGAAAGTAAAGGTTGAATTACCAGTTCGTGTGGATTTTGTCGGGGGCTGGAGTGATACACCGCCATGGAGCTTAGAACGATCAGGTTGTGTCTTGAACATGGCCATATCATTGGAAGGGTCCCTTCCCATTGGTGCTATTGTAGAGACCACAGAAACAGCTGGGGTGTTTATTAGTGATGACAATGGACAACATTTACATATCACAGATTTTTCGTCTTTCACGTCACCATTTCAAAGCAGCGATCCTTTCCGCCTTGTGAAATCTGCTTTACTTGTCACCAATGTTGTCAGTGAAAGAGTTCTTCAACGCACAGGTTTGAAAATAAGAACCTGGGCCAATGTTCCTCGAGGTAGTGGTTTGGGAACTTCCAGCATCTTAGCTGCAGCTGTTTTGAAAGCACTGCTTCAGATAACTGGTGAAGATGCAAGTCACGAAAATGTGGCCAGGCTTGTTCTGGTTTTAGAACAGCTCATGGGGACTGGAGGTGGCTGGCAAGACCAAATCGGGGGCCTTTATCCTGGAATTAAATGTACTTCGAGTTTTCCCGGAATTCCATTACGGCTTCAAGTTATACCCTTGTCACTCTCTGCTCAGATGATCATGGAGCTGCAGCAACGACTCCTCGTGGTGTTTACTGGTCAAGTAAGTAAAAGCTATTTTTCAAACCTATTTCATGAAAATGTTGTGTTTCACTTTAAGTGCTTAGAATCTTGAAGATGAATAAACACCTTTTAAGTATTTGGTTTGTACTTAGAGATTTCCTTAGCAGCTTAGCCCCAAATTTGTGAAAAAATATGTGTTACTTGATATTACAGAAACTCTTGTGTGCATTTGTGAAACATAAATGTTATTTTTGGAGCATTTTTGTTTTTTGGAGCATTTCTAAGATGCAGTTATGCGGAAAACACGTGTAGGTCCGGCTGGCTCATAGAGTGCTTCAGAAAGTGGTGACCCGCTACCTGAGACGCGACAACTTGCTTATATCGAGCATCAAACGACTGGCTGAGCTGGCAAAGATGGGGAGAGAAGTGCTTATGAACCACGACATCAATGGACTTGGAGACATCATGATGGAAGCTTGGAGGCTCCATCAGGAACTCGATCCCCACTGCAGCAATGAGTTCGTTGACCACCTGTTTTCATTCTCCGAGTCTTATTGCAGCGGATACAAGCTTGTAGGTGCCGGAGGTGGGGGATTTGCCCTGCTACTGGCCAAAAACGCCGATTCTGCTACTCAGCTTAAGGTTTCACTCACTCAGAACTCAGAGTTTGATGTGCAAGTCTACAACTGGAACCTCTACACAGATAGTCAGTGAGAAGAAGGTATACTGTTATTATTTAACACTACATCTCCAATTTGAAATTGTTCACTCATTCTTCTCAGAAAAACTTTGACAAATGTTGATTAAATCTCTTCATTATATTGATATCTTTGTGCATAAACTAAAATTCTTGTTGCCAATTCGCTCTTATGGTAAAATCGTCATACATTTCAACCGTTGAAACACTCGTTCACTTATAAAAGTGACTTGAGGGTGAGGCAAAGCATTTGTCTTTCCAGATCCAGCAAACTCCAACGTTAGTGCTACCTCGGATACCATATCCTTGCCAAAAGTCAGCAGAGGCGAATAAGAATCCATTGATTGAGAAAGTAAAGCAAAGAAAACTAATAATTAACCCCCATTTGCATCTCAGATCATTCATCGTAATAGAAAAAGATCAACTTTTTCGGACAATTTTGTTTTCCCAAATTTTTTTTGTTTTTGTTTTTTGACATCATTGTAACGGTAGCTGCTCAACCAATCTTGCGGTAATCCAATCATATTCGTCCACATTATCATCTGGAACAAGCCTTATGACATCAAAAAAATTGTTTCAAAAATATATTTTAGAAACACCAAGAAACGGTAAATTGCGTCTTTTTCTTGGCATTTGTTAGCATTTAAGTTGAACAAGTCTTCCTCTTTCTCCCACCTTATCTTGTCCGTGACTGTGATCCGAGGTTTGACTCTGGTCTGTAAAAATGGGGCTTCTTACAAACAGAGTGAACAGAAGTGAGATCAAAGCAGGCGATCACATCTACACTTACAGGGCCGCCTTTGCCTATTCCCACCATGGTATTTATTTCGCAATGCCTTCTCAAATTTTCACTGTTTTGGGAATTCCGTTTACTGTTCACTCATAATATTAATTGATGATTTTTCTGGAAAAAGGTTGAATCTTTCGATTCTTCATGAGCAAAAGAATTGTGGATTGTTCTTAGATTTGTAAATAAGATGCAATGTGGTTCCCTTTATTCACAGGAGTTTCTCCAATTTAGGTCAACTTTGAAATTTATTAGTAATGGAAAAGTTACAGTCTTTGTAGGAATTGGTACATTAAAAATGTGATCTTTGCAGAATTGGATGATGTTTCTTCATCAATGGATTACTGCTTGCCAATGGTTGGCCCTTGATTTGATTCTTGTTAATATTCACCAAATGCTTTCCTGAAATTACTATTTTTCTGTGGACTAATTTAGAAAGTTCTTGATATAGAATTGATCCATATTATGAACACCAACAAAATCTGTTACTGTTATGCATTTCATGGTGGTGCAAAATGCAGGTATCTACGTTGGTGGCAGCAAGGTGGTTCATTTCACCCGTTTTCCGGTAGCATCTCCAGATTCCGGCGAAGAGACGGTAATGCCGTTTCCGTCATCCTGCTCGGAATTCCCGGACTGCGGATTCAGCCGGCAGCAAAAGCACGACACGTGCGGCGTCGTTTTATCCTGCCTGGACTGCTTCCTGCAGAAAGGCGCGCTCTACACATTCGACTACGGCGTCACGCCTTCAATGTTCCTGGCCAAAGTCCGAGGAGGCACCTGCACCACCGCAAACTCCGACGAGCCGGAAACCGTGATCCACCGCGCAATGCACCTTCTGCAGAACGGCTACGGGAGCTATGACCTGTTTCAGAACAACTGCGAGGATTTCGCGCTTTACTGCAAGACTGGGCTATTGACGGTTGACAGCCTCGGCGTGGGGAGGAGTGGACAGGCTTCTTCTGTCATCGGAGCTCCACTGGCGGCGCTGCTGTCGTCTCCGCTGAAGCTCCTGATGCCGAGCCCGGTCGGTGTGGCGGCCGTGACTGCCGGGATGTACTGCGTGAGCCGGTACGCGACCGACATTGGGGTGCGCAGCGATGTCGTGAAGGTGGCAGTGGAGGACCTGGTGGTTTGCCCTGAAAGATCACTGACTCCTCAGGAGTCGCTTATATAGGAGAATCTTAAAAATGTGCTAAACTATGAACCTGAATGTAAACTGTGTTGGCATGATTTGACATTTGCTAGAAAAAGAATATTTTCATTAAACTTTATTCATTCATCAATGTAATTGGGGGATAGAAGGCTCCCCTAAACAACTAGGGATGTAACTGAACTAAGCCGATTGCTCGAGCAATTCATTCAACGATCGAATTCGAACTCGGGTTGACCAATCTCGAGCTTGAACTCGAACTCGAACTCACTTGTATGTTTAACTAGCTGAGTTCTCCTCATTTTTACCAGCTTGATAGCCACAACGAACTTATCGAGTCAGCAAATTGAATGGGGAGATAGAAGAACTTATCGAGTCAGCAAATTGAATGGGGAGATAGAAGGCTCCCCCTGAAGCTGATTGAATGGTGGAGAAAGCAATCAGGGGTAGGGGTAGCTACTGCAATGGAGTCCCTGTGAAGTCCCCTTGTCCAACTATACGCATCCAAATTTTGACCATGTTCAAAAACTATGGCATCCTCATCCAAAAAACAGTAATCCATTTTCAGATTATAATGTGGCCTAGCACCGGGAGAATGGATGGTGAATTTGGTCCAAGAATCTTGAACGCCGTATTCTGCCATCAACCACACATCAAATGAGACGAGGAAAGGGAAGTAAACCGCCAGAGCAACGCGGCCTCCAACAGCAGTTAAACCAAGTCGGGAAAAAGTTTCAGGTCCTTGGGGAAGTGGCAGTGTTTCAAACTCCTCAGTGCCCAAATTGAAAGCCCTTAACACAGCTCTGTTTCCTGGTCCTTGATATGTAACACCGCTTTGGTACCCTATGGGACGGGACCAAAACACAATGCGGCCATTGACGAAGATCCTTGGGTCGTGTTTATTAAGATAGTGGTAGGGAGAAGAATTGGGCAGGGTCCTCCATGCTTTTTCCCTGAAGCTGTATATATGAACAGCATCTTGTTCAATCGACAAGACTTTGTAATCATTCCTGCTGCTGTCATAGCCTAGTCCATAACCCTTATTACCAGGATTCTTGAGTGGTGGGATCTTCAAGAATTGCTGGGTTATGGGATTCAACAGACCTAAATCCCACATACCAATACTAAGCAAAACCAAACCATTGCATGAACCAAGCAACCTGGTAAGGTACATTCGTTCAAAAGGCAAACTTGTATTAACGATGTACCTGTGACTGGCGGCGCCGGCGAAGCTTGTTACGATGGGCGAGCAATCGTCGGATATAGAGATGATACTTTCGGGGCTGCGGTTGTGGGTGTGGATTTGGAGGTGGGATGCAGCGAATCGAGGGGTAGACAAGTGAGATCGCCACGCCTTGGAAACGCACTTGAATCGCCCGATGGATTTCACGTCTGCAACGCGTAACACTATTTCAAATATTACATCCTCGGGCAATGTTGAGGCCATCGCTTTTCTTTCTTCAGAGAAGGATATCTGGTCAACGTTTGAAGTTGGTACTTATAACAACAACAACCTATCTTTAAATTAACCTAAACCGTCTCGTAAAAGGATATTTTGGAATCTCAATCGTGGTCGGATTCGAGTTATTTTCAATAGTAGCTCAACAAAATATGGGAAAAATTGAAATTTTACTGAATTTAATCAAATAGTAATTTCAATGAACTGAACCGAATAGAAATGAACTGAACTGAAGTGAAGTGAAAAAAATTAACGTGTTATGAAATAAAAAATCAACATAGCTAAATTAACCTGAATTTTTTTAAAAAAAATCGTATTTTCACTGAACCGATCTACATATGACCGGGTCATTCATGTTGAATCTTCAATTTTATCCTTTCAAAAAAAACTCTTTATTTGAGACTTTTCAAATGATAAAATAGGAGTTATAATTGGGTGCACAACTTTATACCAATTACTTATTCATAACCTATATTTTGAGTGCTCTTTATATCACGTAAAAGGAGCCACTCAAAATTTGTTTTTTGTCCTCCCTTTTAAAAGACTTTGGGGGTGTTTGGTGAAGAGCTGTTTGGGCTCAAATTAGCTGATTGAGGCCAATTAGCTGTTTGACCAATTCAAAAAGCTATTTAAAGTGTTTGGTAAAGAGCTGTTTGAAAGAGCTGTTTGGGCCCAATCAGCTAATTTCCAAAACGCTCTAATTAGTAGCGTTTTCCAAACAGCTGATTATAAATTTACACGCTTGCCATTTTCTTCTTGCTTTTGCCGTTTATTTATCCCTGGGCATTTCTAAATTATTCCTGGACGCATCGTTCCAATTTATAAATATGCAATTGCTTCTTCTTCTTTTTTTCTTCCTGAAAATACATTCGCTTCTTCTTTTCGGTTTTAATAAGCACCATTTTAATATTTAAAATAAATTAATATTTTACTAGTTAATTTATGATGCATTAATTTATTATTCCTATTTATAAAGTGATACATAAATATAATATACTTATGCCCTTTTAACAATAATTTTACCAAAACACTTTTGACATTAATTAATTAAATAGGTCCTAGTACGATGACAATAGAAAATTAAAAATGCTTCTAACTATTTATAGACCAATCATTTACAATAATTATGATATGCATGAATTATACATGTTTATATAAAAAAAAGCAATAAATATATATTATATGAATTAATACTATTATTTATTAATAGACTAATCAATAACATAAGCTTATGTCCTTATATGTCATTTTACAATACAAATTAAACAAACAGCTATTAGCTATCAGCTAATTTCACCAAACACTTTTGTATAATCATCTAATACAATCAGCTGGTCAAATCAGCTAATGGAATCAGCTAGTCAAATCAGCTAATACAATCAGCTAACAGCTAACAGCTATCAGCTAATCACCAAACACCCCCTTTAATAAATATATCTCCTAGCTATATCTTTATAAATAGGCATGTAATGTTCTACAATTAAGTAAGTGATTTCTAAACTTCAAGGTACAAGTCATATTGCACAGCTATGAACTTACTTTCACTTACTTAAAACTTGGTCCAATATTATAAATACAGAAGAATAACTCATACAACACTTTGAGGTATCTAAAGCTACCAGAAAGTAATGAAATACCAAGTAGCATCAAGCCAATTTATGATAATATCCTATCAAAATTAGGGAATAGAAATTTCTAAGATATTAGGGAAAATTTCTATTAAGAGTGAATTGAACTAAAATGAAGTGAAGTGAAAATGAATGTATTGAAGAAAAAAAACCTAACATAACTGAATTAACCTGAATTGAGCTGAGTTGAATTGAATGAAACTAATCCACATATATGGTCTAGCAGGCAAGACCCAAAACTGTGTCAAATGTCTGTAAAACCTAAAGTGAATTAACCAAATGTTAACAGGGAATTGAACCAACCTAAATGTTAACACTCGTAATAAGTGGAACACGTGTGATCATAATGGTTTATTTGAAGAATGCGATCATAGTGGCATTAATTAAATTCTTATATAAACCACCGCCATATAAATAGCTAAGGACGAGACTCCAGGTAAAGTCCTCTCGTTCGTTCGCGGATCTCAGTGGTTCAGACTCACTGGTTCAGAGACTACCATTCGCGGATATCACTCGTTCGTTCGCGGTTCAGACTCCCAATCGCGGATCTCACTCGTTCGTTCCCGGCGCCTGACTTTCCCCAATCTGGTACAACTCTTTTCCAAATTTAATTTCCCAAACTAGATTTAGGGTAACTTTTCCCAATTTAATTTCATGCCATTTGTTGAAATCCCAACCGGCGGTGGCGGCCGTAGGGTTTTATGCGGTGGTCGTAGGTATTTTAGTTCGTAATGGCCTTTAATTCTTGCTTGCAGATTCGATGTCACCTCTTCCCAAACGCAACAAATCAAGTTTCACACCATCCGATACCGATGAAATATTCGGTAAATCTGATTTATCGCTTCTAAACATTGATGTTGCTCGCAATGGGGTTGCTGATTACAATGAAATTCATGTTAACCCCAATATTGAAAAAGTTGAAGAGGAGCGTTTGGAGGATTGCAAGGAGATGCTTCACTTATATGAAGCCACACCACTTTTTGAGAACAGTTTAGCAAAGGTTGCTGTGTTACTAAACAAATCATATCTGGCATGTCATCAGGCAACTGACTGTGGCCTTTGCTGTTCATCAAAGACTTTCGAGTCCGCCCATGATCATGGCGGAAATGATGACTCGTTGGGCCAACTGAAAAGGGCAGCAAATTCTATGGCATTTGCTGGAACTCTTGTTGGGGGAGCTGTAAGCTCTTACAAGGCTGCATCTGTGGCAGTCGAGGCATCATTGGCGCTTGAGGAAGCCTCACAAATGGGCGACTATCTCATTGCAAGCATCGACTCGATGAAAAAAAGAATTGAGAAATCACAACTGGCCTTTGAAAGTGCAAAAACTGCCCAGGATTATTTTTGCACGCACTTAGATAGGCTGGTCTCTGCCTCATTGGAAGGTGCTAGTGATTTGAGTCAAGCGGAAAAGGATTTTCTCCGACATTGTCCACACGAGGCTGCAAGAGCAGCTTTGACGGCTGCTTTTACTTCTATTCATGAGTCCCTCCTGACCAGCAAAGGTTAGTAAACTAGAATTAAACTAGATGTGGGATTACTTGGCTTTCTTGGTGCTTTTATATGTTGTTTGCTGAATAAGATTTATTTTGTCAACTAGAATTCAAACATCCCTGTGATGTGGGATTACTTGGCTTTCTTGATGCTGTTATATGTTGTCTGCTAAGATTTATTTTGTCAACTAGAATTCAAACATCACTGTGATGTGGGATTACTTGGCTTTCTTGATGCTGTTATAAGTTCTCTGACTAAGATTTATTTTGTCAACTTGAATTCAAACATTACTATGATGTGGGATTACTTGGCTTTCTTGGTGCTTTTATATGTTGTTTGCTGAATAAGATTTATTTTGTCAACTAGAATTCAAACATCACTATGATGTGGGATCACTTGGCTTTCTTGATGTTGTTACAAGTTGGATGATTCAGATTTATTATGTCTATGACTTCAGATGATTATATGAAGAAGGGCAGTGTCGTGGTGGATCATCCTAATGAGGTGGGGTTAGTTGCTTTCAAGCTGATGATGTACCTTGAGGGGAACAAGGCAAAGGAGGCCGTGACCTTTTTCAAAGCAGCTTTTGGCGCCGAGGAGGTCGAGCGCGATGTGAAAAAGCGCAGGATTCATGAGGAGGCCGAGCTGAAGATTGGCGGCGTAACTTTGGTTGTGTGCCACTTTGGTTCTGCTAGCCCAGTGAAGCCTCCTGGCAGTGGAGGGGTGTTTAGCCTAGAGACCGATGATGTGGACATGGCTGTTGAGAAGGCAAAGAAGGTTGGAGCAATGGATGATGGTTTCGCTGAGGATGAGGATGGACGCAGCGTGAGGAAGCTAAAGGATCCCTTTGGCAACACATGGCTCATATGCTCGCGTGTCATGCCCACTGTGGTGGCTGACGAGTAGCCCTCTATCTCCTGTGCATTTATGTTATTTCTAGTAGTGACTATGATTTTGGTTGTATGAACTTAAGATTGTGTCCATGATGAGCCCATAGCCTACATTTTGCTGTTGTTTTCTTTGGCTATGATTTTGTGGTATTATGTGCAGTGCACTTTGTGATGTGGGATTTTTATGATATTTTTAGCTTCAATATTTATCATCATGTGTCATGTTCAATATTTATCATTCATATTTGATTTGTTCATGATCAATCAACTGGCTTAATCCATGGTGTGCTGATAAGAGACCTTTAATATTTGCCATCAGTGAGCAACTGAGCATGATTAAGTTCCCAGATGTGCTTCTTAGTCTTTTTCTTGGAGTTCCACTGGTGGCTTTCTCTGTTGAGAACAATAGCACCACAACGATTTCGAGATCTCAGAAATGTTGTATCGGTTTGGGAGGATTTCTCGAGAACTTTGGCTAACCAGCTTGTTCAGGACATCGGAAAGGTATTGCAGGAATATCTGCACGCTCATTAGCTCTTTTGGTGGTCTGAAAAAGAAACAACAAAGTACATATGATGATCTGAGAAAATAAACAAGAGGCCAGCAACGGTAATTTGCTTGAATATCAAGGAAATGGTAAATACACATTCAAAGTAACTAACAACTCCTAAATTCCCATGTCATAGCAATGTGATTCATTGCAGCAGAACTGATATTTTACCAACGTATAAAACATATATCATTGATGTCAAAAATTGAATAGCTATATCCTTATAAATACGCATGTTCTATAATCATTGCTGGTACTGCGACTCAGATGGATTCCAGCTCAACCTCTTGACAGGACAAAGGCGAACAGCTTGTAACAACCACCTTGCTGAAACTCATAGCAGGGCTCCAATCGTTGTCATAACAAAGGTCTCTCGTTGTTTCCATCGAGTCAAGAGATCCTAGATGATCATGATGATGCTTGTTCATAACCTCGGATTCCACTGATCCTTGAGATTCCACGTCATCGCGGGGATGATGATGTGGAGCTGCTGTACCATGCTTTCTGGCTGAAGAAGCTGGCCAGCTGGGTAAGAGGCGCACGATCAGATAGTCGATCAAGTCTGCAATGAAAGCCACATCATGATCTGCCAACTGCAGCTGCTCCACCATCTCTCCAGCAACAGATAATGCCGTATCATAATCAAGATAGAACAAAAGGCAAATGTTCTTACAATGCCTGCATTTCATTTACACATCCAAAACAAACCTGGGAAAAACACGCACACACACAAAACTTACCATTTCCATAACCAATTCGCAAGCTCAGTGAAACTGAAGAAATCGTCGTTTTTTGTACCCTTCGATCTGAACTCCTTATTCTGATGAATCCTTTGAAATTCCAATTCAGCATTGATAGAAGGATTGCCGGAAAGAGAGTCTATACACATGGAGTGTGGATACTCGGAATCTACATCCATGGAATGAGGCTCGGAGCCTAATGATCGAGGAATTATATGGTTGTGAGACGGTTTATTTACAGGATGGAGATGTGGATGTTTATGGCTGTCACACTGAAGAAATGGATCTCTCAGAAGCTTCTTGGCAGACATGCGTTCCGACACAGGCCTAATGCATTTCTCAACGAACTCCTTCACCTTGGGATCACTAACCTTGTTGAGAGAAGCAGGCTTTATACCCTGAATGAGAACAATAACATATGTCAAATCAAATATCTGAACTTAATTTACATGGGAAAATCCTCTTAAGCAACTCAAACAAATTAACTTAAACTTGTAACTCTCTTATATATCTGAGCAGGATTTTACACTCAGAGTAAGGGTACTCGAGTAACCATTTTCAGCATGCACATCCCAAACGAATAAATATTGACTAATTCGTTATATTCCTCTTCATAGAGCTCCGCGGCCATAAACTCAGGTACAATTAGCAAAGCAAAGGTACAAATAGCACGCCTATTTTTAGAGCACTGCTAAATCATGCCCTAAACCCGGAGTATTCAGCAATGTGATTGGGAGATAGAAGGCTCCCCCTAAAGGTGATTGACTCTCTAAGAAAGCGTTCAGGAATAGCTGCAATGGAATCCCTGTGAAGTCCCGCCAAGGTACAAGTCAGTCTGAAGTATCAATAACAAAAACAGAAAGTTGATGTACTTAAAACAAGATCAATTTTTTGTCTATTATACAGTGACACTAAACTAAAATTTTTATTTTCGCCACAGAATACTTCCCATGTCAAGATGCAAGCTTGACTAAACAAAGATGTCATGTGAATATTTTATGTGTAACAAAAAATTATGAAAGTTAGGATGAATCTAACAAGATAACACATAGTCAAAGCATGATTACCAACAATATTCCATTATTGCATAACACCAAGAATAGAAATAAACCTGTAAGTTGGCAATCCCCGACTGCATCAACTGGCAAGCCACATTCATCGTGCTGATTCTGGGAACTCAATGCATGAAGATTCTCTGTGCAGTGTAAGGCCCTGCATAGTTCAATATTGCACAGCCATGAATTTACTTTCACTTACTTAAAACTTGGGCCAAGAATATAAATGCAGAAGCTTAGACAAAGGCTGCATAAGAGATATCTGAACAAAACTGATCATTCTTCAGCCCAAAGAATAACTCATACAACACTTTGAGATGTTTTGATATTCAGTGATACTCTAATTAGTATCTAAGCTACCAGAAAGTAATGAAATACCAAGTAGCATCAAGTCAATATCCTATCAAGGTTAGGGAATAGAAATGTTCAACATTAATCATAGAGCTGGGGACTGTGTCATCATAGCCAAACAATCTAATGACAGGGAGATACAAGTCCTTACAAGATTTGGGATTAAGACAAACCATCATGGCAGAAGACTGTAATGATACGCAGATGCAAGTTTAATACCAAATGAATAATACAATCATATCAATTACTAGATAGCAATCAATTCTGTCCATGAGCTCAAATGAATGATGAACAGTGGAGCAAGTAAATACGTATTTTGCGATTCAATCATGGCATAAGCACTGAAAATCCAATAAGTATAATATTCAGGATCCAAATGAATTCAGTGTGGGGAAAAGGGGGACAAGAGAGTATTACAAACAATTGGAGGAGGTGACTCAACCAATGTTCAATCAGAATCATAGGTTTGCTCTTTCATCTAACTTTTATCCATTTTAACATAGAACATAACAATATAATCACAGCATGAATGAAATATACTTATCCATGTTACAGGCGTTTATAGAGTTTCAGATCCCACAATTCCAGAAAAAATAAATTCATTACTCAAATGCCTAGTTTAAGACGTAATTTATAGAAGTGCATATTACCTACTACCCCAAGATGGGCGGAACAAGTAGAGTTGGAATCAATCGCACCAACTCTAGAAGCTAGGAATTTGGAAACAAGAAAAGGTAAAAACTGCATCTTCAAATCATAACAAAAAAGAAAGGAAAACATAAAGCTACAGAAAGCAGGAACAGGAGATGTCATAAGATAAACATAGCAGTAGCTTTCCATGGACTGTTTGTTGTATAATGAATTACACAACAAACAGGTTGAATTTCAAACAAAAGCTTCACATAAATTACACAACCGTGACTAAAGAAAATCCACAACTAGTAAACGTTTAGCTGCACTTATAAAAGCAAAGGTACTCAGCAATGTGATTGGGAGATAGAAGGCTCCCCCTAAAGGTGAATGACTGACTGAGAAAGCGTTCAGGAATAGGTGCAATGGAATCCCTGTGAAGTCCAGTTCTCCAACTATATGCATCCATACGTTCATCATGACCAAAAACTATGCCATCATCATCCAAAAAACAGTAACCCTATACCCCCTTATAACGCAGCACCAGGAGAATGCATGGTAAATTTGGTCCAAGAATCTACAACACCGTATTCTGTCATCAACCAGAAATTAAATGAAGCTTATCAGAATATTGATACAAACATATCAATAAGAAAAACAGAAAGTTGATGTACTTAGAACAAGATCAATTTTTTGTCTATTAAAGAGCTGATACAGTGATACTAAACTAAAATATTGATTTTCGCCACAGAATATTTCCCATGTCAAGATGCAGACTTGACTAAACAAAGTTTGATCATTTGAATCATACAAAAAACAGTATATAATGCATAACACCAAGAATAGAAATAAACCTGTAAGTTGGCAATCCCCGACTGCATCAACTGGAAAGCCACATCCATCGTGCTGATACTGAGAACTCAATGCATGAAGACTCTGCATGCAGTGTAAGGCCCCGCCGCAGAGTTCAATAGTCCAAAGTCATATTGTACAGCCAAATAAAGTCAATGTGGGGAAAAGGGGGACGGGAGAGTAATTACCAACAATTGGAGGAGTTGACTCAACCAAAGATCAATCAGAATCAGAAACTAAATCACCAGTATTCATAGGTTTCGCTCTTTCACCTAACTTTTATCCATCTTAACGTAGCACAAAACAATATAACCACGGCATCAATGAGATATACTCATTCATGTTACAGGCGTTTAGAGAGTTTCAGATCCCCACAATTCCAGAAAAGAAAAAATCATGACTCAAGTGCCTAGTTAAAGTCTTTAAGACATAATGTCACAGAAGTGTATATTACGTACCCCAAGATGGGCGGAACAAGTAGAGTTGGAACCAATCGAAATAGATACACCAACTCCAGAAGCTATGAATTTGGAAATGAGAAAAGGTAAAAACTGCATCTTCAAATCAAAACAAAAAAGAAGGGAAAACTCAAAGCTACTAGAAATCAGGAACAAGAGAAGTACATAGTAGTAGCTTTCTATTGACTGAAGAGTATAATGAATCACATAAATTACAAGACAGTAGCGACTCAAGAAGAAAATCCACAACCAGTAAAAGTTGAGCAAGCAGAGTTATTCAGCAAATTGAATGGGGAGATAGAAGGCTCCCCCTGAAGCTGATTGAATGGTGGAGAAAGCAATCAGGGGTAGGGGTAGCTACTGCAATGGAGTCCCTGTGAAGTCCCCTTGTCCAACTATACGCATCCAAATTTTGACCATGTTCAAAAACTATGGCATCCTCATCCAAAAAACAGTAATCCATTTTCAGATTATAATGTGGCCTAGCACCGGGAGAATGGATGGTGAATTTGGTCCAAGAATCTTGAACGCCGTATTCTGCCATCAACCACACATCAAATGAGACGAGGAAAGGGAAGTAAACCGCCAGAGCAACGCGGCCTCCAACAGCAGTTAAACCAAGTCGGGAAAAAGTTTCAGGTCCTTGGGGAAGTGGCAGTGTTTCAAACTCCTCAGTGCCCAAATTGAAAGCCCTTAACACAGCTCTGTTTCCTGGTCCTTGATATGTAACACCGCTTTGGTACCCTATGGGACGGGACCAAAACACAATGCGGCCATTGACGAAGATCCTTGGGTCGTGTTTATTAAGATAGTGGTAGGGAGAAGAATTGGGCAGGGTCCTCCATGCTTTTTCCCTGAAGCTGTATATATGAACAGCATCTTGTTCAATCGACAAGACTTTGTAATCATTCCTGCTGCTGTCATAGCCTAGTCCATAACCCTTATTACCAGGATTCTTGAGTGGTGGGATCTTCAAGAATTGCTGGGTTATGGGATTCAACAGACCTAAATCCCACATACCAATACTAAGCAAAACCAAACCATTGCATGAACCAAGCAACCTGGTAAGGTACATTCGTTCAAAAGGCAAACTTGTATTAACGATGTACCTGTGACTGGCGGCGCCGGCGAAGCTTGTTACGATGGGCGAGCAATCGTCGGATATAGAGATGATACTTTCGGGGCTGCGGTTGTGGGTGTGGATTTGGAGGTGGGATGCAGCGAATCGAGGGGTAGACAAGTGAGATCGCCACGCCTTGGAAACGCACTTGAATCGCCCGATGGATTTCACGTCTGCAACGCGTAACACTATTTCAAATATTACATCCTCGGGCAATGTTGAGGCCATCGCTTTTCTTTCTTCAGAGAAGGATATCTGGTCAACGTTTGAAGTTGGTACTTATAACAACAACAACCTATCTTTAAATTAACCTAAACCGTCTCGTAAAAGGATATTTTGGAATCTCAATCGTGGTCGGATTCGAGTTATTTTCAATAGTAGCTCAACAAAATATGGGAAAAATTGAAATTTTACTGAATTTAATCAAATAGTAATTTCAATGAACTGAACCGAATAGAAATGAACTGAACTGAAGTGAAGTGAAAAAATAAAATGGTTCAGAGAAAATAAAACATAACTGAATTAACCTGAATTTCATCCAAAAAAAAAAAAAATCGTATTTTCGCTGAACTAATCTACATAACCGGGTCATTAATGTTGAAAACTCAATTTTATCTTTTAAAAACAGACGGTGCATTTGAGGCTTTTCAAGTGATAAAAAAAAGGTTATATTTGGGTGCCCAACTTTATACTAATTAACTTGTGTCTTGACCTTATATATACTATGGTCACAACTTTGGTTTTATGCAGATCCAGCCTACTCAGGCATGAAGATGTCTATGAGGTCAGTTTGAATTATTTATTCATTTATGTGATTTAAAATTTCTAGTGTTATCTTCCTCAACAGTACCTGACTATAATGTCCCTTTGTTTTATGAAAATTTGTCGTAATGAAGAGGTACATTCGGTTAGTTTCAATTAGATTTAGTTTAGAATTTAGATGTTACATTACATATGTAAAGAAACGTATATTAAACCCAATTAAAGTACAACCTGAAATCTAAACCCTAAACTTAACCCTAGACCCTCTGTTAATGTTACTAGTGTTAAAACATGTAATCCTGAAAAGCTGAGCCTATATGCATAGTTTTGATTTGATTTAGTTTAGTAAAGTAAAAATATGGTTAAAAATAAAATTTAGTTCAATTCAATTCAGTGTGACATAAGCTCTAGAGAATAGTGTCTAAATCACAATTCTTTTCGATTGAACTGAAATTAGTTGTATTAGTTTGAAATAACATATTGTGTGTTCCTTATTAGATTTATTGCTAAATCTAATTAATAGACTTTTTCCTCTAATTTGTCCATGTTTCTATTATCTGCCTTCTAAAATTCACACCTATATATTATAATGGAACTATGTATAAGTTATAATTGTTACGTGTCTCATTTATTTGTCAAATTTTCTATTATTGTGGATCGAACTTATATATTAATCAAATTTAAAATTTAATAAAAATAAGATATTTATAAATTTAAATTTTAAAATCCAAATTAATAAAATTTAAAAAATAAATAATTAAAATTTCAAAAATGTATGAGACAAAAGAAGTAACTAATCTTATAAAAATGGGCTGAATGTTAACAATTATATGTTCAATTATCGGCCCATAATCTTTATTCTAGACGCCATTAATGCAGCAAATCAGGTGACAATTTTGGCTCTTTTGTGACCGAATAAATTTCGGTATTACTATTTTGTGACCAAATAAATTTGGTCATAACTATTGGTCACAAAAATAGTCAAACTGGACGACTCTTATGCCCAGCACCTTTTAGTGACAAAATTTGGTGACCAAGATTTTTAGCTGGTCACAGAGTTATTTGTGACCAAATTTTAGTGACCAAATATTTTGTAGTCACTGGAATTTTGTCACGAAAGACCATTTTTCTTGTAGTGGTTGTGGCCTGTCTATACTCTACTATACTTTCCATGTTTTGACTTAGTTATATTGAAAGTGATTTAATGTGTGTGCTTTTTTATAACTGTTTTGCTTTTTCTTTGATTTAAGCCATTTTTTATTCAAGCTGCTATACTCTTATAGAATCTAGATTTCCATGGTTTCATTTAATTTGCATCCTCGATAAACCTTATTTTATTTCACAGTGACATTTTTCAAAAAACATACATGTTATTGGAATTGTTTGTAGTCACACAACCCTTGATAAGAAAGAAGAATGTTAAAAAATTGAAGATATTAGATTTTTTTACCATTAATTTATGTTTATCTTTACAAGAAAAGGATATTGTATGAGAGACGTTCAGAAGAGCGAAATTACTGTGAATCACCATCACTTAATTTCCATTGTGATATCAATGGTTTTGCTGTCTTGAACGGAAAAGCGGCATACAGTGGGGGTGAAGAATTCTGATCTTTGTACTTATACTTTATCCTCTGCAGATATTTTGTAACATTTTTAAACATTATACTTGGCTCTTAACATTATTCGCAAAAAATAGGCTCGGGCACAGTCATGGACCTCCTCCACATACTCTCTATTTATAAAAACACAAACAAAAGTATTAAGTAGAGAATTGGCATGATCATTCAACGTATTATATTGATCCTCTCATTTTCATGCTTGATAATCATCTGTTAATGTTTTTATTTTATCACTTTCAATTTTTTACCTATTAAACTTTTGAGATCAAGCCTCAATTAAGAATTTGTTGATACAAGGAAAAAAAGTTATACATGCCTTGGTGCTATCTGCCAAGAGATGATTTAGGCATCCTATATCAGTTTAGTTCAGTTCAGCTTAAGAAAAACGCTAATTCTACTTATTAATATACTAATATTCATTTCCATCTAGTTCAATACAAAATGAGCCCAACTTTATACATTCAAAGTTAGAAAGAAGTATAGGATTCCCTCACACTATCATTTTTTGTGACTTAACCTTCTTTCATTTTTTAAACCACTACTTAACCATACTTAATTGCACTTCCAATAAAAGCCTAAAAAATGTTTTATGCTGACAGTTTTATCTGATAACGTTAGTAGGACTTTTTTTTTTAATTCATTATAAATGACAAAATTGAATCATACTACTCCCTCCGTCTCACCCAAAGCTGCACAGTTGACTTTTCACGGTCTTCAATAAGTATATATAGAAACAATATATAAAAATTTACTTTTTGAAAAATATATGTTATAATAAATCTATTGATATCTCATATAATAGTTTTATCATTTATCTATTGACCTATAATTACAGTCAAAGTTTCCTAAGTTTGACTCTGAAAAGTCAACTGTGCAGCTTGAGGTGAGACAGAGGGAGTATCATTTTTCATTGATCATATACAAACTTATCTAGTCAAATGAGCTAACAGATAATCCCAAAACACCCCCTACATCTTCATGAAGCACGTCTTAAAAGGAGAAAAGAACCAAACAAAGTTAAGGTAAAAAAGGAAAACATGGAAAACAAAGTTAAGGTAAAAAAGGAAAACATGGAAAACAAAGTTAAGGTAAAAAAGGAAAACATGGACATATCTTTTGTCCAACATTTCGCCTAAGATCAAGGCACATTGAATATAGTATATAAACACTCTCCCAGTTTGTTCACACAGCTCTGTTCATCAGTTGTCCCACACCATTTATTAGGTTTGTTAATTCCATGTGCTCCAAAAGAATGTTTATCATTACTTCTTGATCATATAATATCCCAAAGTGCAATTAAGTGTTTGAAGAAGAAGAAGATGGAGAAAGTACAGCACAAAGAAAACGAAGAGTACTATGCAGAAGAGAGCAGGATAGATTATGTGTTCAAGGTTGTTGTGATCGGAGACGCCGCTGTCGGAAAATCCCAGATTCTGTCCAGGTTTACCAAGAACGAGTTCGCCTTCGACTCCAAATCCACCATCGGAGTTGAGTTTCAGACAAGAACTGTTAGCATCTGCTCCAAAGTCATCAAAGCCCAGATCTGGGACACCGCTGGCCAAGAAAGGTAACCCCACTTTCTTCAGCCTTTTTCAAATGATCGTCATCTTTGTCTTCTTCTGCATATAAAACCTGCTATAAACTTCTCTGTTTTTGTTTTCTGCTGTACAAATGAGAAATCCAAACAATCTGGGGATCTCCAAAATCCTCGTTTAAGTTTCATTTGATGAAACAAACCAACATGTCCATAAAGTTTATGATTTCTACTAGAATCAGAATGTGTTATTAGGGAAATGGGGATGCAAGAAAGATATCATGTTTGATCAAATTTGGGACCCAAATTTCATGATAAAGCTTAGCTAGCTTTTATTATTTAATCCATTACCTATCCAAGTTAATTTCCTACTCCAACCTAACTTAATCAATTATTGTTTGCCTTTAATCAACCACTATTATTGCTATAGCCGTTTGAACATTATTATCACACAACACAATTATGTTACTAGCTAGCTTGTTACAACTTTTGAACTTTAATACATTAAATATGTACTAGTACTTGAGATTATCAATTCATTCATTTCAACTCAGTTCAGTTTAACAAAAAGTAGTTTAAAATTCATGCCTACTAGCAATGTGATTATCACATAAAATAATTATGCCTACAAGCTTGTTACAATCTTTTGGAACTTTAATTAATACATATGTGATGCTAATTTACCTTATATACTTTAGTGCTCACTGACCATATTGTCATGAACTTATCAGTATTTCAGTTTGGTTCTAAACATTCTTTTCAGTTCAATTAATTTCAACAAAAAATAGTTTTTGTAACTTTCAAGTTAATTTAGTCGAAGTGATGCTATTTTTCAATTTAGTTCAACAATAAGCTTAAAAAGAAGACTAAAATGAAAAAACATGTGTAGATATAGAGCGGTGACGAGTGCGTACTACAGAGGAGCACTAGGGGCAATGTTGGTGTACGACATTACCAAGAGACAAACGTTCGACCATCTTTCGAGATGGGTCGAGGAGCTCCGGGCGAATGCGGACCAGTCCATCGTGATCGTGCTGATCGGAAACAAGGTGGATCTGGTGGAGCTGAGGACGGTTCCGACGGAGGACGCGGTGGAGTTTGCGGAGGCGCAGGGGCTGTATTTCTTCGAGGCGTCGGCGTTGAGCGGCGACAATGTGGAGGCCGCCTTCTTCAAGCTGCTGGAGGAGATTCACAATGGGGTGTCCAAGAAGGCGCTGGTTAATGGCGGCGGCGGCGGCGGAGATGGACTCAAATCCAACGTTAATGGCGGCGGTCATGAGAATGGGTCGCTGAATGGGGTGAAGATTGATTTTGAAGTTAGCGAGATGAAGAAATTGTCATCTTGCTCTTGCTGATCATTATTTGTGCAATTAATCATTACTTATTAGCGATTCCATCAATTCATCAAGAAAAACAAACAATACGCGATATATTTGTAACATGTGCATATAACGTACATTTTATTTTCTACTTTTTGTTTGCACAGCCATGTTTTTTTGTATTTTTGTTGGTGTGAATCTTCCAATCTTGGAAATGGAGGAAGTCTTGCTTCATATGTTTACGATAATGTTGGAAACATGTTTCACTTTACATATCATCACCTAATTTTAACCTGCACCGGTATTTTTGAGCAAATATATTTGGTGGCAAGCTACAACAACACCGTTCTTGCTATCCTGGTAGGCGAGTATGAGAAGTCGTTGAGAGTTTTCGAGTTTGATAGATCAAAAGTGGTAAAGGAATGGCTAGAAGTACAAGATCTCCGTAACCACAACATATACTTATCGACAGCCACGTGTCTTTGCAAGCAGGCATCATTTCCGGGAAATGGAAACAAAATTTACCTCCCAAGATTTCACCATGGCCATACTGTGCACTACTCTTTGGATACACGCAAGTTTCATGCTGGAGAGGGTGATTCATCGGTGTTGAGTCACTATGGATCTGAAGAGCAACTCTACGGTTCTTGGTTTGAGCCAGGAGTTA
This sequence comes from Cruciata laevipes, assembly GCA_963678965.1. Lineage (NCBI taxonomy): Eukaryota > Viridiplantae > Streptophyta > Magnoliopsida > Gentianales > Rubiaceae > Cruciata > Cruciata laevipes. The sequence continues at coordinate 29,986,244 of OY787634.1, forward strand.
CCTTCAAGTTCTGACTCATAGCCGCGTTAAGGACTGAGGAGGTTTGTTACATTTGATGCCATTATGTATACCCCTTTTTAATGGAACAACTGCCTTTTTTTCACATTTGATCCCTCTTGGTTTTAGCCAGGAGTTACTTTCACTAGTTGTCTTTGTTTCCCCCCTTTTTATGGAATAACTGCCTTTTTGCGGTAAAAAAATTTGTTAACTGTGTTTTTCTAACACAGAGTTTGCAGAAGAAATTGCTTGGAACACTCTATGGAATTTTTTCCCTTCCAATAATAAGTAAACTAAGCAGTTTTGGGTTTGAGTTTGGGATTTGGTCAATGGAATCTTATGTTTGATGAAGTGGTAACTTTTTGGCTTAGGTGAACTAAACTGTCTGAATTAGATTGTGTACAATATTAATAACTGAAATAATTTGAATCTAATAAGTATGTGATATGAATGGAAGCAGAGTTTTTGTTTATAAAGAAAAAGAACCCTGGAATTAGACTATCTTGGAAAAGCACAGTGGCTGCTGGGGATGCTCTAGTGTCACAGGTTAGTGATGATCATCGTACCAATCTCGACAACATTTAGCGATAGCCTTTCAAAACCAACTTTTCAAGGTTAGAAAACTGATCATCTGAAGCTGCTGTCCACTTGACGATATATCCAGATTTTTCAGCTTCAGGGATTTAAGTTTTGGATATTCACCTTCATTCACATGCCACACGTTCCTGGTCAAACTAAGGCAGTTGTGCACATGTTGAAATGTTGTCCCACACAAATCCAAACTCAACTCTTTGATATTCTCTGGAAAAAATGTACTCAGTGACTCAGAAATGAAAATGAAATAAATCATCTTGGATGTTGGGACATTTTCTCAATTGCTTTTCCACTATTTCCGCCTCATTGGCACTGAAATGCATTCAAAATCTGTGCCAAGATTCAATTTTTTCAAATTCCAGAATGTGTCACACAACTCAAAATGACCTCTAATTTCTTCTGTATACGGAATGAGAGTTTGCAAGTTAGTAAGGCTACCTATTGATGGATGGATCGCCAAATATTGTAAATAGATAAGGAATCCAGTTTCACATTGAAAATGAGTGAGACCGACTTTATCCATAGACAACACTCTAAGGCCCTGTGTGGTTCAGGTTTTTGGTCTGGGTTTGTTTATTTCGCACAAGATTTTGGTTTGGTGCAAAACTAAGTTTTGACTTTTTATTTTAAATTATATTTTTTTTATTTTTCATATTGTGTACAAAATTAGGACAAACATGTAGTAAACTAAATATGAATATAAATATATATAGTAAACTAAATTTATTTATAAAATAAGATAAATTTATTTAAGATATGATAATTTTTATTAATAAAATACATAATAAAATAAAATTTTATATTACATAGGTAATAAACATGTGATTGATAGTTGATTATTTTATTCTAAAATATTATGAACATTGTAAATCCGCTAAAATTAAATATTTTATAATTAAAATTTACCTTTTCTAACATGAAAATGTGAATTTATAAAAATCGTGTTTTGGCCCAAAATTGACCATTTAAAAGAACATTACTAATAGTTTTGTAACTACACACTTGATTTTATCTTTTGTCTTTAGTCGAGTTAAAATTGTAGACCCTTGGGTCAAAATTTATAATGATATTGTAATTTTAAAATAATAAAATCTAGTCAAGTTAGAATTCTATTTCTATTATTTTCAAAAAGAACATCTCACTTTCCTTAATAAAAAATTTAAAAAACATTTAAAATATCACACATCTAGAGAATAAGTCTTGGGTTGGGTTTAATTTTTTTACTCAAAAATTGAGGATTAATTATTTTAATATAATATTAAATTAAAACTATGTATTATTTGAATTATTTTGAATCAAATTAAAATTGTTGACCCCATCCAAAATTAAAATTAAAGTAAAATTTTGGTGCAAACAATGTCAAATGAGGTTGGGTCAAAAAAAATTCCAAAATTTTTAATTGATCCTAAATTCATAACCCAACCTGATATAAAATGCTATATAAAATATTATCTGGCCCATTTTAATATACCAAAAAATTTATTTAATAAAATATTATGAATGACTAAGTAAAATTAAATGGCATGTCAAACTTTCAATCCAAAACTAAAATAATAAAAAAGTATAATAATAGTTAATTCAAAACCCAAAACCCAAAACTCCCAACCACACAAGCTTTTACTCAAAACCAATTCTGAAACTAGGTTTTGCTAAAAACCCAAAAACCAAAACCAAAACCCAAAAACAAGCGTACCAGCTGGAGATTCCTGAATGGAGTATTTGGGCCACAGATTATGTAGCTTTCATGCATGCTAAAATTGATGTAGGGAGATTTTGTCTGAGAATTGAGGAAAATCTGTCATCTGACAGCCTGAGAAGTTTCGGGCCAAATTCAGATATCGACGTATGAATAATATCATATTATATCTTTTCGGAAAGGAAAACGAGTCAATAAATATAATTCACTACTATGTAGTGAGCACCATGCTGGTTAGGCCATTGGAGATCGTTTAGAGCCTTAAACTTGCGTTTTTATATATTTTTTTTTTTTATTTTAGGATTAGTTTATTTTTAGCATAGGGTTTAAGAGTATTATTTATACTCATATTGTAGCAGCCACGAAAGGAATTCAATCAATTATTATATTTTCAAGAACTTTTCTGTTCTTCCTGGTGGATTCCAGATTTCGGATGGATTTCCGACCCTAACCCTTAGTTTCGTGCTGGCGAATCCTTGATTGTTTCTTACATATTCGTGCTGGCGAATCTTCCGATATTGCAACTGCGTCAAAAATTCATAAGAATGGAAGCAAAAAATTGTTGCCAAAGCTAAGTCAAGCCCATCTGTAGAAGTAGTACTAATTTGTGGGCATATACATGGCGTTGAGAATATTTCCGGTAGTACATAATTAGTTGAAACAAAAAATAAATATTGATTTCTAACTTTCAATTATGATCATTATTTTTAAGCTCTGGTTTTTTTACATGTTAATTATGTTCATTGAGTGTATTATTGTTGATCTTCTCACTTTCATGGACGATCATTACTTGTTTCATGTTGATCTTTTTACTTTCAAAAGTCTGATATTTTACATATTAATCATGATCATTCTCGGTTTCATTCCAGATCCTCACCTATTATGTGTTGATATTCTCATTTAGCCATCCTATATCAGCTTAGTTTAGTTTAATATAAACATTGATTCTACTTATTAACATACTAATATTCATTTTCAATGGTTGAATAAAAAATAAGCTCAGCTTTATACATTCAAATATTACTAGTATTGAATTTTGTGTGGGCATAAGTCAAGCAAATTGAGCTGAAAAGGCAAAGGAGAAATGATTTAGTCCATCAAAGGGAGAAAATGATGATTAGGAAAATGAGTAAATGAAAATTTATATATAAACAGTCCTTTAATAAAAAAGCAAAATAGAGATAACTATTAGTCCAGCTTAGAAAAGAAGAGGAGTTGAGTGCATGATTGGGAAGGAGTGAATAGAATCTGGAAACCACCAATCATTGCACCCACACAGCCAAGCACTGAGAATTTTTGCCAATCTGGAAATTTGTGGTCACTGTGCTTCTTCTCTTGCTTGCTCTGTGTAAAGTTCATAAATGGAAAGTTCATTTCCCTTTTTTCTATATCCGGCCGCTTTTGGTTTGATTGAACGCGAACAGTAGTATTTCAAAATTGTAACAACACATAACAAAATAAATATAGAAACCATTTTCAATTCTATATTCCATCTGAATTGACATCTTCTTTGTTTTCCAAATGACAAAATTAGGAGATGAACAAGACGACAAATTAGTACTGTCTCTATTCTTGTATCTGCCGACATTGGTTATGTGATGACTTTCATTTCTTGTACCCTTCTAACCTTTTGTTAGGTTGGTTTTAGATTCATTGGCTTACCATTTTGTTAGGTTAGTTTTTCGATTACGAAACCAAAGCTTTCAAAAGGACAACGACACATTTATTTATTTATTTATTTATTTTATTAATGTTAGCAATCCTTTTGCTCAAAGCAGCAGAAAGCCCCTCCCCCACCCAAACCTAGTAAATTGTCATTTCTCCTAACAAACCACCATTTTTTAGTTGGATAATCCATTATTATTCATTAATTATGTTTCCTTTTACATCATTGTATTCTAAAATAAAATTAGGATAATTAGCTTCATTTATTTGTATATACACTCAAAAATGAATTACAAACCAACCTAATCCTTGACTTTTCTAACTATATTCATCAAACCAACCAAAAAAGAATATTTTCTAAACAAATTCAGTGTGTCAAACTTTTTACACACATAATGCAAGAATAGCACTACGGGCTACCGTTCGATCAACCCGGAGTCCGGATCCAACGGTCCAGATTTCTTGTTGTTGTTGCTTTTCAACCTCAACAGCCCGTACAGCTTGCGGACCTCTTTCACGGTAGCGTTTTCTTTCCACGCTCCGACCCCGCCGTGCTCCTCCGACGGTGGTGACGGCGACAACGACGACGTGCCAGCGTTCGACCGCCGGGCATTCTTGGAGGCTCCGCTCGATTGCAAGGCCGTGATCACCGACTTGATCGCCCGGCTCGGAGAGCTCCGGTTCACGAGCATGAGCTCCCCGATCTCCGCCGGGCTCATCGTGGCGCCGCTCTGGAACATCTCCTCCACCTGAGGGAACAACTTGTGCTCCTTCAACCCTAGATAGTTACTCGCCAAGCTCTTGAACGAGTTGAAATTACACAGAGGGAAATGAATGTGTAGGTCCACTCTCCCCGGCCGGAGCATCGCCGCCTCCACGTCATCCTTCCGGTCCTTGTTGACGGTGAACACCATGATCTTCTCGTCGCCGGAGCAGGAATTGGCGATCCCGTCCATGAAATTCAGCAGCCCCGAGGGCGTCACCGTCGAATTCAACGCCGCGGTGGAGAGGAAGACGTCGAGATCCTCCACCACGACGATGGATTTGGGGGTGATTTGTAAGAGGAGCATGTTGAGATCGGAGTCGCCGGAGATCCGAGATAAATCGACGTCGTAGACGTCATACTTCATGTGATTGGCCATGGCGGCGATGAAGCTGGATTTTCCGGTGCCGGAGGGGCCGTAGAGGAGGTAGCTCCGCTTCCAAACCCGCCCCAATTTGTGGTAATACTGCTCCGATTTCAGAAATGTGTCCAGGTCCGACTTGACCCGGCTTTTGAGATCCGGATCCATGACGAGGGTTTCAAACGTGGAGGGGTGCGTGAACGGCGTGGATTTCCACCGCCCAATCCCCGCCGTGGCCCCGTTCATGAAGAAGAGCCTAATCTCCTTCGTCCGGCGCTCGATTTCGTCGGCGACGGTGTGAATATGCTGGAGATACGGCCGGAGAATCCTGCGCTTGTCCTTCTTTTTAATGCGGAAGAGGAAAGTCCTGACGAGGTCATCCCCACCGGCAGAGGAGGCGGAGATCGTCCAGGTGACGGCGGCGCCGAGGAAGCAATCCCGGACGACCTGGCGATCGTCCATGTACAAGAGGATGTCATTGGATTTCTTGCCGGAGAATAGGTTGGTGAAATCGGAATCTTCCAGAGACGGCAGCGAGTTGACGTAGAGGGAGACTTTCCGGTAGAGCATGTTGGGCTGGCCGTTGTCGTTGAATTGGGGAACCCTGAATTCCTGGTGGACGTGAATCCGATCGTCGAGCCATTCCGTCAATTTCCTGACGGCGTGAATGAGCGCCGTCCGGTAGAGGAAGAATCTGGCCACATAGAAGAGAAGAACAACCAGAAGCAATGGTATTACACAAAGCCTGATGATGAGCAACATAGCCGAGGCCAGCGGCGGCGGCGGCGGCGGTCAACTTTTCTTCCGACGACGATATATATTGGTATGCAGCAGAGAGCAGGCGAAGAAGAAGAAGATGATTGGGTGTGAGGTTTTTATAGGTAAAGGGAGAGAATCATTCATTCATTTGTAGTATTTGGGGGAAAAGGAAACAGTGGAGAGTTACTGTAAATTGGTAAAGTGATGACGAAGGCGATGATGATTGTTTCTGGGCAGGAGGAATCGAAATCAATTCATGGGAGTTATAATGGAATAGTTGCAGAAAGGGAATATTGCTGGGATTGGAGGATATTTCCGAACAAGAATAACTAAAAAAGCACCTTCTTCTTTTTCCTTTTTCCTTTTTCCTTTTTCCTTTTTCCTGCTGGCGCCTTTTTTTCTTTTCTTTTTGCTAAACAAGGGTATATATATATATATATTTATTGACAAGAACAAGGTTTATATGACAAGTTAAGAGTTGTTTTAGGTTTCAATGTGTGATGGCAGTTGGAACCGTGTCTTCTTAATTGACTCCTATTCGTAGTTGTAAAAGATATCTATACTTTATTTATGCTTAATTCAATCAATAACTATATCCTAAAACTACTAGGATAATACTATATCCTTATTTATTTACTCAATCACTATATCCTAATAAAAATAAGGGTAATTTGTGCATTTCCGTATGTTGCATATTACCAATTAGGTTGTAATTTTCATATAAATATGATATGCACATACAATCTATACATTGCACAACAATGGTACGGTACCATATAAGAATTGAATGGATAATACTATATTTAAAAAAAATAAAAAATTAGAGAGGATTAAGTGATAGAAATTAAACTAGATTTACCAAAATAATATGAACACGTTTATTTTACATTTGGGCATATTAATAAAGTCAGCAATAGGGTTGATAATAAATTGAGGCATGTTGTATGCCATACATGGTAGTTGGGATTATAGAAGCAAATTAAAAGATGATGAAAATATCAAAGAATGTGAATGTGGTTTTTCACAGTCGGTCATCAAACGCAGGAAATAGCTTATGGTCAAACCATTTTGTTTTTATTTTATTAATTTTACCACAAAAATATCAGAAGAAGTGATATTTAATGGATGATCTGATATTACTAATTGGGGATGGAAATACGTCATTATCTCATTTACTTGAAAATGACCCGAACTGATCCACCCGTCCACAAGCAACTTTGACAACAACCTACGCTTTGACTTTGGTTCACATCCTAAAAATCAAACATCAAACCTCAAACATGAGACTAGGAAACTCTGAATTTCACCTTCTCAAGTAAGGAATAAATTATCCTTTATTTCCACCAACCAATCAAATTTAGATTCCATGGCTTTACACTATCATGCTTCTTAGTAACATATAGTGTTCTTCCGATACAAACCACATCTCTCTGGAAGGTAGAATGGAAGGAAAATCACCTCTTCTCCTCAGGGTGTTGTTCCGTTGTCCACACGATATCTTTTAATCCCGACGAGAAGTTCTTGTAAAACTGTTATAACAACGTTGTAGTTATTATCTACAACAGAAATGACTTATCTAAACTCATGTAAGGAAAGTAGAAACCATGTCTTCAAAGCCTTGTATTATAAAACTTGCCTTATGGAACTCTAATGTGTCCCCTCCTGTTTTTCGGAGCTCTACCATGTGCAAGGATGGAGCAACCTCAAAAACCTGAAGTCCAAAATCAGCACGATGAAAAAACCTATGCACATCGTGTGAAGATCAAGTAAAAACCTATAATACGGTAATAGGGTGCCTGTCCTTACCTCTGTTGCTACAGAAAGCTGGCCTTTTCTTCCAGTTTTGTCACCTTGTAACTTCATCTATAAACCACATAAAACTGGACCATGTTAAATACAGCCCTCAAATTGAGCTAATTCAATCTCGTAAAGAGTGAGATCATCATATATTGCCAATCAGACATGCAGAACCTTATAGTTTTTCTTCTGAACGTTGAATCCGAGTGGCTTTGCAGCTTCCTCTATTTTAGAGAGAATTTCGTTTGCAGGTTTCTTGGAAGTGAACCGTGTTTCCCTCTTCACAAGACCCTGTGTTACCACAAGTTCCAACTAATGAGTAGTACGAGAACCACAGTAGGAAGCTGGACTTCACAAAGGATTAAGCAACAAAAAAAAAGAGAGATGAATAATTTTGTGAACATACCATCTGTTTTTCAAACAGATTTTCGAGATTGAAACCTTGTGACCGGGAAATAAGCTCAAAAGCATTCATTGATACGGGTTTCTCTTTTCTTTCTGTCACTAGATGTTCCTGCCATGAAAAACAAAACGAATATCAACTATAAACTCCTTTTTATTTAAAGTAACTATAAACTCCTCAATAATTATCCAACATGCTAAAACTATCATATCAAATCCTTCCATCTATATGTCATGCCAAATAAGATTATCTGTATCTCATTACGCACGGATATTCCAGAAATTTGGACCAACTCAATCGAAATGAGTTACCTCTGAATCATTAAAAACTGCATCTATGTCTTCAAGGGTTACATCCTCTTCTTGGTCAAATTGTGGTGGCTTGTAGCCTTTTTTGAACCACTCATTCTCTAATATTTCAGGAGCAGTAATTCGCTGCAACAAAAAATAATGTCACCACTAAAGGACATGATGGAGAAATATGCTTAACAAGTTACAGACACAGCTTGAACTGAAAATTCACTACCACACCAAAAACTAAAGAATTATGATTTAGAATACTAGCATCCCCCTTGAACAAAAGAATTATGGCATGGAGAGCTTACTGTCATTGGATTGGGATCAAGAATTCGTTTTATCAGCTTCTTTGCACTAGCTGAAAACCATGCTGGGAATGAAAATTCAGCCTTTTGAATCTGGAAAAACAATTATTAACTAAGCGAAATTGTCAGAAAAGTGTAGGACAGACTTGGGGAATTGTTAAAACTTACTCGTTTATACAAAGAAGGAAGATTTGGCTCATCAAATGGTAAGTATCCAGCCATTAGGACAAACAGAATGACTCCACAAGACCATATATCAGAAGAGGTACCATCGTAGCCTTTGTCAGTGAGAACCTGATACAAAAAAATAATCTCAAACTCAAACTCAAAAAGTATATGACAGTTTAATACATTTGGAAAGTGTAGATTTTACCTCTGGAGCAACATAATTTGGGGTACCACATGCCGTATGAAGCAATCCATCCGCCTACAATATAAAGAATGGCTCCTTAATATTGAAAGCCCCAACACCAACAGAATACAATATATCAATATTTTTATCTAGAATAACTTGTGCCATACTCAGACACCAAAATAATGTCTTTTTATTCCCAGTGGGTCTTTATATGATGATGATTGCATGAATGAAAAATACAGTGATCTGTGAGTCTATTACTATGTACTGCAGCCAAGAAAAAGAGCCAATATTCTGCCACTAGTTTGCAATATATGTAATTGACCAAACTCACCCGAACTTGCTTGGAAAATGCACTCAATCCAAAGTCGGAAACTTTAAGAACGCCAAAAGAATCAAGTAGAAGATTTTCGGGCTGGAAAATTAAGAAAATGGGAAACATGAGTCAAAAGAAAGGAAGCCATACACGAAAATTAAACAAAAACAGAAGATAGCAGAATACGATTTTTTCTGAGAGTGGCATTCAAAAGACAAACAGATGTGTAAAATGAGGTGCAAGGCTTAAAGTAGACAACTTTAACAAAAAGGAAATATTTATGGTTTCATAAGTTACAGCATGAAAATTTAAGGCATTGATACCAGCAGTGTAAATGTGAAGCATAGAAATTTGTTGAACCTTGAGGTCTCGGTGGTATATGCCTCTACTGTGGCAATAATCCACGGCATTTATGAGCTGCTGAAAATATCGCCTAGCTTCATCTTCTTTGAGTCGTCCGAATTTAGCCTAGAAAGTAGATGCATATTGAAAAAGAAATTACTTTAGATATCATATACAAAAGGATGCCAAGATGAGCTAGCTTAGAAGTGAAAAGGTATTGAAAAGACTTACTATTTTGTCAAAAAGCTCGCCTCCCCCAACATACTCAAGTACGATATAGATCTTTGATTTGCTAGCCATAACCTACAGAGTAAGCCAGAGGCACAGCACATAAGAGGAGGAGCAAAATCAAAGAAGTATATCAAACTAAATACTCTTTGATGCAATGCAGGCACATGTTTCAACAAATGCACAAAGGGCAAATCTACCAAATGTCAGAAATCCCAATTAATACAAATCATGATTAGAAGTTAAATGGACAGATTGCTACTGAACTGAACTGGATGGGAGTTGTTAAGAGAGAAGAAAGAAAAAAAAAAAAAAAGTGATATACCTCGATGAGTTTAAGAACATTGGGATGTTTGATCAACTTCATGGTTGAGATTTCCCTCTTGATCTGAGCAATTAACAATGCAATCAGAATAATTGAATTATAAGATAATGATTTAGTTAAGGAGGGATGGGGATATATATAGATACCTGCTCGACCATGCGGTGGCGGAGTACGAGGTCTCGGTCGATGATTTTGATGGCGAAGGAGTCGCCGGTCCGAACGTCCTTGGCGAACTTGACCTTAGCGAAGCTGCCCTCTCCCAGGGTCTTCCCCAGTTCGTACCGGCCCACCCTGGTCCTGGTCGTCGTGCCCGGCGGCGGCGGCGGCGGCGCCACCTTGGAAGCCATGGCTCCGGCTCCGACAAGGACAAAAATTCTTGATAATAATAAATATAATTAGAGGATTAGGGAATGTGGTGTGATTTGTTAGGAAACAAATGTAGGCATGCAGATGCGGGCGCCGGGCGGTGATCAAACTCGTACTTTTCTACTCTAGGATTTTTGTACTCGTACAGAGCAATAATTTGATTTTGTTCATGTGGAATCGTGACACGTGTAGTGATTGTGGCGGGCGGGAGAATTATTGATGTGGAGCCTACGTATCCATTACACGGTATATACGCGCCCAATTCATTTGGATTCTGGGCTCCGCTTATCCTCCTGGGCCCTATCATTTTTGTTCATCAACTTGTATTCAATCACTTCAAAACCCAATTTGATTCCCATACCCACCACTTATTTTGAACCATGCATGTGAAGTTAAATGTATTTCAAATTGTAACTATAGAACAACATTATCACTACTTTTGCTAAAGGAAGTGTATGTAATTATATATATATAGTGCGTACTACGTAAGGATAAGATCTAACAAAACGGCGACTATTGGGAGGTTGTACTACGCAAGAATAAGATTTAACAAAACGGCGACTATTGAGCTTGCACTGTGACTATGATTGCGCATAAAATTAAGTTTAAGTTTGCGTAGATTGTGTTTTGACCGAATATATAAATATATCGAGTATCACCAACTTTTAAAATATGTGCTTATAAACCAACTTTACTTATTAGTACGACTTCCATGGTGTATGTAAGTTTATAGGTATATGTTTTATGAGCCTCTAAATTTGGTAATGATCATATGTCATATGACGCTGACCTGACCAACAGCTTCACATGGAGCAATCCAAGTTCTGAGCTACCACAATTTTAATGAGTGTCAAACATTCATTTCTTCAGTTAATAGTACTCTGTTGGTGCAAGTAATTACTCACTTTTGTTAGGATCAAACGTAATCAACTAAATGTGTGAGTCAGTTATATTGACATAACGTTAAAAGAGCCAAAAACAAAACAAAACAAAAAAAAAAAAAAGGAGCAAAAGAAATAACCTAAAAGGCACGTAGTGTATCAGTATCACCCAGACAGGTTGTAATTGTTTCTTCTCTTATTCTATCATCTATGATCTCTTGTTTTAAAAACCAAAACCACTTGGCCGACAAGTTTAGCATTAGAAAACATGACTCTTTATGTGTAAGCTATATTAAGGTATGTTAACACTACAAACACGACTCTTTAAATGAGACACGGGAAGTAATAGCTGGACTAAACTGATATGAATTAGTATAACTAAATTAACCTAAATTTCATAGAATTGAACTAAACTGGATATAGTGATAAGCTCGAGAGAAAGAGAAGATTCCCCTAATAGTTATGTAATTACTAATTAGTAGTATACTCCAGTCCAGATACAACAAATTAACCTTCCCCAGCAATTTCAGGCCTGTCCAACCTATCCTTGCATATAAAACACTTTCTTCCTTTTGTTCTTTTTAGCCACTCTATGATGCATCTACTAAATAGATTAATGGATTAGTGCTACAAGTATCAAACAGTACTAGGTATTCTTGATGGGAAGAAGATCAAAACAAGATCAGCAAGGCTGGGCTCATCACAAGGTGGGGATATTGGCATGGTTGGGTTCGTTTTGTGCAAGTGTACTAGGTGCGCTTCTGCTCACCTTTTGGGAGATGAAGTATCATCCAACTTACAGTCAGCTGTGGATGGTCCCTGTTGGTCTCATTCTGTCTGCTACGCCGCCCCTCGTGTGGTTCTCCATCTTTGTTTCCGACGTGCTTCTCTTGTGCTCGGAAACACAGCACGATGAGGAAGCGGCTTCTGTGCCCCCTGCAGCTGTCCTGGTGGCTGCCAAACACCACCTGTTAATGATCCCACCACACATGTTGTAGGCTTTGGTCCAACATATGCACTACCTGTACTTATATTGTATTTCCATGGTTCTTCAGTTGTGTAAATAGAGTATTTCACATTGCACAGTATATTTTCGATTTAATGTGTTAACTGGGAAAGAAAAGAAGATGCAAGAACAATTTTGTATTTTGAAATGAATGGTTTATCCGTTACAATATCAGATCATAGGATCCAGTGTGAATCTGTGCTGTACAAGAGTGTAATGTGCTCTAGGTTCTACAGCTGTACCGTGACAACAAGTTAGAAGATCAACAGTATGGCACAAACAACAACATGGATCGATTGCTGGTCATTCACCCATATCGGAACATATGGGAAACTCCAGGCCGTGGAGTGCAGGAATATTCCTCAAGTCGTCATCAGAAAATAAGGGGAAGAACCACAATACTTTTTTTGTCCCGAAAACCTTAAATCATGAAAATCAAACAAAACGATATCAGAAAAAAAAGGCATGCTTGATTGCACAAGTCATCAATCATAGGAATAATCAAAACAACTGGAAAAAGTACTGTCCTAAGATTTAACGTTTTGACACTGCTAGTAATGGTTTTACGCTAGTCAGACAAAATATTCAAAGGCTTACCTGTTCAAAGTTCCTTTTGCGGCCTACGTCATACTTCCATTGTGTGTTCCTTTTTTTCTCATGAACCTGGAGCAAAAGTATAAGAAATCTGTGACTTTTGCAACCATGTCTACTACGTTTAATATAAAACTGTCATCACAGATCAGACCAGCAAAAGAATGGATGAGGAATCTGTTACCTCTACCGAAGTAGTGTTGCTCATGAGAAGATTTGTATGCATGACCACGAAACACAGAAGGCTCAGTGCAAAAGCTAAATTTAAAACTGCATCAAGGTATAACATCTGTAAGAAAGAGGGAGCCATGAGAAAAAGAAAGACTAAGCATAAGCAAAAAAAATTCCGAAGTTGCATACGATGCTGAGAATACACTTACCAAAGGCCAAAAAGGTCACAGCCAGATCACCAGGTGATAAAGAATGTTGCTTTCCTTGTTTAAAAAAGTTTATGAAGCTCGGCAGTAGTGCTAAAGTATTCAGTAATGTTTCCAGGAATGTGTAGAACTGAAATTATGTAATGAATATTAGCCATAAACCTAGAGATGCAAGTACAGAAGAATCAGACACCAAATCAATTTGGCACCAAAAGTACAGGTATTTTTCATGAACACTAAGAACCCAATGGTAGCAGAATGGATTGTAGCAGTCATTGCTTTTTACAGATGCATAATGAGAAAAATAATACTTGAAATTAGGTGTCTATGGAAGACACGCAGAAAAATCGATCTTGGAGTCAGAACAAAAAAGAGGGGAAAAAAGGATATGGCAAGTTTTTGCTCAAGGACTTGACTAATGAATGCCCTGCTTAAGGGAAAATAGAACTGAAGCCATACACACCATAAGAAGGTGGAAGTTTCTCAAAACTCACCACAAAGAGGAGGAAGAATTTGTAGTTCCGAGCTCCAACACAGTTAACAACCCATATGCAGTGGTGATCCATCTTCAGAACGCATCTCTGACCTGTAACCATTAAAAGCAGCATTCAGTATACTCAAAGGAATACATGAATGCACAGAAGAACAGATCAACTAGGTAAACCTAGGTATGGAAAAAGGAAGATGCTTTCTAGTTTCTATGTATAGCTGGGTGAAAACCAATGTAGAACAAGCAACTATTGAAGTTGGGACAAGTGAAACAAAGGGACTTAGTTTCAGCATGCCAGTGACTGCAAATTTATTGAAGGCTATATGGTGTTTATTTTTCATGTTTTCAGAAACAAGATCAAGTTATAATTTTTTTACAAGACGGAAACTTTAATTCATGAAATACCTATCAACCATTAAGCTATTCTATGAACCAGGATTAAGAAGAACATCAAAGGGTGTCCAAACTTACAAATGGAGCAATGATGGCAACGTGGTGGCTTATCATTTTGGCAATGGCTGCAGTGTCTTACAGGTACCGATGGCCCTATTTCTACCCCGACCAAAGGAGCTGAGTTTTGGGGATGTAAACCACCAGGAACAGCTGTCGCATTTCCCTCTTCCATGTTCCTCTGGGCAACAGCATTCCAGTTTTCAGGTACCGAACCAGGGTCCTTAAAGACGACCATTATGTAGCTCCATATTAACATCACAAGCTACAAAAAGAAACAAATGTTAGCATTCAGTTGTCTATAACTTAGCAGAGCACTAAATCACATATTGTTTCAAAATATCATCTCCAACATATTTAACATAGAGAATCACAATATCAAATTCACTTCAACCTCTGTCCGCAGCTAACAATAAGACTTTTTATCACATCCCACAATTTATCATCCAAACATAGTACCTTAGGACACAAAAGGGCATCTAAACAACAAGTTAAAAAAAGAAAAAGGGAACGAGGAAGTACCAGGTAATGGAAGAGGATGAGTACGAGGAAGGAAAGGAAGGAGCTGAAGCCGCCGTCAAGAAGGTGGGGAGCCCAGGTGACGACGACGACGGCGTAGTAGGAAAGGCCGGCGATTGCCGCCACCAACAGAATCATGAAATAACCCAACACTTTGAGGCCAGAACACAGCCTCAACGGGTTCAACATCTGCTGCTGCAAAACCAGATCCATTGATGACCTTCTCCTGCTGCTACTGCTACTGTTATTAAGTAATACTAAACCAGAAGAAAGCCTTCTTTTCCCACCGCCAACGCCACCGCTAGTAGCTGGAAACAGGCGTTTCCATACATCGGAAGCCACCATTTTTAATCATCATTATTAAATTAAGAAATAATATATTACTCTCTACTTTTCTGGTTTTGCTGGTTGAAATAGTGATAAATCGAACATGAACAGTGATAAATCACCTAATAATTGTAGAAACGGTCCTTAGTCTTTCCACTATTTCACACTTTACCCTGCCTTCCTTTTTTGGAGCATAGCTCCCCAGAAATTTCCCCCCTTTTCCTTTTGCAGCTTTTGTTGGTCTCCTTCCTTCGCTTTCAAATAAAAATTTAGGGTTGAAGCTCAGGATGCAGCGACCTCCGTCAATGGTGCCCTTGTCCCCGCAAGCTAATATCACCACCCAGCAGATTCAACAGGTTTCTCTTTTTGCATCAATTTTATGCTTTGCTTTTGTTTTTTCTGGTTTTTGCTTTACTTGCTCGTGGCTGTGTTTCAAGTTCAGTTTAGTTGGATGAGATTCGCGTTTGTTTTCATAGCCTTTACTTGCAGGATACTGTTTTGGATTTTTTTTCAAAATAAAAAAGCAATCTTTATGGCCTTTTCCCCCCCTGTATATATTGGAGCATTAATAAAGAATCTGGAATTTATTATTTTGTGGGAAGCTATTGATATTAGAAGGGCTTTTACCTCTCTGGGAAATTTTGCATTGTGCATTTGTGCTGGTTATGAATTTTTATTTGATGTTGCTGGCCTTAAAAATGCCTCAACTAACTGCTTCTTCTGCCCCTGACAATGCTATTCTGTGAATCACTTAGGTTTTGATCTGAACCCTTATCCCCTTGTTGTGTATATGGGCTGTTCTACAATGTTGTTTTAGACTGAAGCTTTAATTATTATTTAATCGTTCTTTTGCAATTCCTCTTCTCAGTGTTAATGACTCTGAGTAATTGTGTATTTTCAGTATCATTTGCAATGTTCTAGTTGTGTACAGGCCATTGTTTTCCTGTGATTCATCAGTTGTCTAAACCACACTTTGCCTTTACAAGCTTTGCATTTAAGTAGAGATGTTCTGATGCATCATTATGGGATCTGACATACACTTCATGCAGCGCCTTGATGAGAACAAGAGATTGATTGTGGCGATTATGGAAAATCAAAATCTAGGAAAGCTTGCTGAATGCGCCCAGTAAGTCTCATTCTAATTTGGCTCACTTATATGTTTTCCTCACTCAACAACTTTTATAGGAGCAATTAAGTTATCTTTTGGCTAGTGAAAATGAAGTTCATTAAGCTGTAATATATGGTCTGACAGCACCTTCAACATTACGAGAGACTGATTTACAGTGTAGGTTATCTATGAAAAGTAAACAAAGTAATGGGCATCAGAGCCTGTAATCTATGACTGATTTACAGTGTATAAATGAAAAGGGACATTTTTGCTATTTACAGTGTAACCAGATGATTTGTATTTGAAGAGCTAGTTTTTGATGAATTTTCCTGTTTCCTTGGACATGGCATTTTGAATGTCCTAGTTACCAGGCACAACTGCAATCTAATTTGATGCATCTAGCTGCAATCGCCGACGCCCAACCACCCTCACCAGCAATGCATGCACAGGTCTGTCTGAGTTGTAAAAGAAATGCATAGTTAGTGCTGATATTGGCTGAGCTCTAATAATGTGTAAACCTCTCAGATGTCTCCGCATCCAGGAGGTTATTACATGCAGCATCCTCAAGCTGGGGCCATGTCTCAGCAGCCTGGTATGTATCCACCAAGGATGCCCTTGCATGTCATGCAGGAGCACCAGCAGCTGCAAGCTATGCGGGGCTTCCAAAATAATGGTGAGGCGAGCACCGTGGTTGCTGCTGCTGGCGGGCCGAGTGACCAGGATACGCCTGATCCACTTGGCGGCTCAGCTCCTCGGCACAGTGGTGGAGAAGCTACAGATGGAGGCAACTAGCGCAACAAAAAAACAAGTAAGAATGCCTGGCCCTTGTAGTTTTGGAATAATGTAGCAGTAGAGTAAGTATGGATTTGGGTCACTGTTGTGTTGTAACTATAAGAAGAGTCTGAGGTTTTGTTTCTGTTGTCGATGGTGTAATGCTAGTTTGCGAGATTTTTAAGCTTTAGTTGTCACTTTTTAATCAAGATAATAGTAGCTAGCATGAAACGATAACATTCTATAGTTGCTAGTGACTTTCGTTGTTGGAAATGTGTCGAGAAAATTGATTGTTGGAAAACGAAGTGTGATGTATGAAACATGTTTTGGGCAAAAGGTGTGGATGAGAATGTTTTTGGCCCTTTGAATGTTGAAGCACGGCCACATACTTGCCCTAATTGACGTGGTTTGCTTGGTGTCTTTCTACTTGTTCGTGTATCACGTTTCACGCCTCATATTCCCTCACGTGTTCGACAGAATTCCCCACTTACACCTCTTATGTTACAAAAAAAGAGAGATCAAATATCCTTCTACTCCTTACTCATTCTTTTGTAGACTACAATCTTGAACATTTCACTTAGACGACAATTTTTAGTGTTTGGAAAACTGCAAAAATAAACAACGTAGAAGTTGTTTTGGTTTGCTTATAAGCACGGCCAAGCCAAACACAAACTTTGTGTGGTAGAGGATGGAAGATAAAAATGGACACCTCTTTGTTTTGTGTGTGGTGTTGAGTGAAGATGGTGATATTGGAACCACCCACCCGATTTAAGACATTATTGCTCCATTTTAGCTTATCATTCATTCCTCCTTTTTAACCTTTTTATCCTCAAAATACACAAACACATTTGGATTCATACCGTGGATGACGGATCGAATGATACTAGAGAAATTAACAGCTTAATTCACCAGGGTTTGTCATTACGTGCCTTGCCATGCAAATTAACACAGAGTTATTTAATCATCAAAACCCAAAACAAAATTACTAAATAAGATTAATTATTGGATGGTGACGTTAGACGGGCGAGCAGGGCTGCCCTGAGGCGGTCCGGCGAGGTGATTCCGTTGGGAACTTTGACAACGACGTCCTGAAGCATGATTTCGTTAACCGCCGTCATGCTGGCATGGTGTACCTGAAGCTTCAGCTCTCTGAACGCCTCCATTAGCTTCGTTCCGGGATACCCGCTGTTCTCCGACTGAGCTCTGATCATCGCGTCCGTCCCCACCAACTTCACCTCTACCGACCATCTCGCCGCATTGTTACTACTGTCTACGCCGGTCCCGGTGCTATGGGAGCTGTCGGAATCCCCCGCCTTCCCTTTCCTGCTGTCGATTCTGGTCGGAAGAGCACCATCGCCGCCGCTGCCTTGGCTGTGTGCCTCCAGTTCCTCCACCCTGGCCTTGAGATCCTTGATGTACGAAACGGCGTCGGAGAGGAGCGACGCCTTGTCCATCCTCGAGACATTGGGGACCACTGAACGGAGGGCGTAGAACCGGCTGTTGAGCTTCTCCCTCCGCTGCCTCTCCGCTTCCACGTGGTTCACCGGCGCCGCCGCCACTGTCGCATTCTTCTCCCTTGTTGGCGGTGGCGCCTTCCTCCCTCGCTTCTTTCCCTTGGCTTTCTTCGCAGCAGAGCCGCCGCCTTCTTCCACCAGCACGCAGTCGGAATCCGACCGCTCAGAATCCACCAAGTTAATGTTGATATTACTGCTGTCTAATGTGGCCTTATCCTTTCCAACGTTATTATTCACACTGTCTGGTTGTGGCTGAGGCTGAGGCTGAGGCTGTGGTGGATCTTCGACGGTGACGGTGGCCGGCTGGTGGTGGATCTCAGGTAGAAAAACATCGGGAGCGTTGTTGGATCCAAAAAGAGAAAGGGCCTGTTGCACCAGAAACCAGTTCTCGTTGATCAAATCGTTGGAGCCGAGCTCTAGAACGCCGCCGGCGATGGGGATGCAGACCAGCGTCTCAATCCCGTGGATCTGGGCATCCCTGGCCCTGTCGCAGTTGTAAAATCCGATTTGGTGGGCGCCGGTGAGCCAGATGAGGGAGTTGGAGCTGAAGGCCTTGCCGGGAACAGAGCCGTCGCCGAGGGAGAATGTCTGTGCGAGGGACATAACGTAGAACCACTCGGCGTCGGTGACGTCGCAGTCGACGGAGCCGGTGGCGTCGTGGAACTCTCCGAGCAGGGCCTGGATGCCCCTCATGACCTTCCTCCGCTCGGACTGGCGGAAGGCGGTGACGGCCGGTGATGATGAGGAGGATGAAGACGAGGTGGGCGGAGACGGACCCTGGAAGTAACCGTCGGCCCAGGAGAGGATGAGGTGGCCGTCGGGGTGAGGAGCGGTGTGCCAAAAAATGGCGTAGGCCCAGTAGTCGATTTGGGTCTGGAGGAGGTGCTGGAGGTTGAGTTGCAGGTTGGAGGCTGGGTTTTCCAAGGAAGAAGACGAAGGGGATAGTATCAGCTCATCCATTGGTGTGACTGAGATATTCAGAGATATCAACCATGCGTCTTCTTTCCCATATCCTTCTCTTTTCTTTTGTATTCCATGTAGATGTAGTTTTATACTATGGTCCAATGTTCTCATTTGCTTCAATGATTGTTACACTTCCTTTGTAATAAAAAGTGAAAATGAGAAAACAATATACTTTAATTTTTGTTAATTGAATTGAATTATTTGCAAATACAAATTTTTAAAAATATGGGATATTGATTGCAGTCATGTTTGTTAAAGTTTATTTCTTACTGAACTGGAGTGAAAATTTATGTATTGAAAAAACCAATTGAATTTCATCAAATTACATTTGCGATGAAGTGAAGTAATGTACAGAATCAGGGCCTACACATGAACTCATTTTATAAAATCAAGTTGAAAATCAAAGTTGGACTATAAATGTATAACTATAAAATGACAATTGGTAGTTGTGGCATTTACGTTAGTTGTTGTAATGGAGGGAGTACTGATTAGCAATAAACTAGTTTTGAGAGAGTGATTAGAGAGGTGATGGTTACAAAGTCTGTGTTGATTAAGTTCCATGTGGGAGCGCCATCAATAGAGACAGAGTATTGGTGTACACAATCATATGGCTTAATGATATATTTGTATATAGACGGACTTGTATAAGGAGATTAAATGAACACAAGTAGCAATGCAAACTAAAGCCAATTTCATTTTTTTGCAGAGCAAATCAGTACTAGTAGTGAACATATAAATGGAAATCAAATTATCAACAATTGATCCTAAACACCTGATAGTTTAGTTGGAAAGACAAGAAGTCCCAAGGGCGTCTCTATAACTCTGGGTTGTATTATCAGGTGCTGCTATCCAGTCTGCAATGCACGCGCTTACCTTCCTCAGAGCTTCATCTACGTCATTCTCATCCTCCTTCTCAGCCTCGTAACTGCACCCCTCCTCTATATCCAACTCCACGCATTCCAGCCTGCTATCAACTGCTTGAGCTGATGAATCTCTTTCTCTGATGGTTTTGTCAACAAGCGTCTTCAGCAAGTTCATCACTTGCACTGCGTGGATTAGAGCAGTTAGCGGATCCGCCATCTGCATCATTCCAAAATAAGAATCCAAATAATCTTATTAAGAGCACTGAAATGACAGTGAGTGTACCCGAGTCATGTTAGGAGCAAAGACCATAGCGATGTTCCTTGAGTTCATCTTGTTGTGCTGCACTTGAACCACAACATCTGCCATCAGATTGATTGCCCAGTCAAGCAGCTGAGCCTCCGTCGAGGGAAGCAGCTGAACAAGCTGCGTGCACTCTTCTTCTGTGTTGCAATGCATCACCTCATCTGGGCTCACACTGTCAAGAACTCCAACAGGAAGCTCCCGAAACCACGCCTGAACTTCACACTTCAGCACTCAGCAAAAATACATTACACTTTGACAGAAGCTCAGAAACAAACCTTGATCAAACCAGCAAGGCAGTGGACATCAATGTGCTGACAAGGTAGGATAGCTTTACTCAAGTGCCTGCGAACATATTCATCCTGGCCATTCTCTGCGTTTATTCGGAATATTCCTTCTTCCTGCCAGCCACACCGCATTACCACATTAGCAGATTGTCAGAATATAGCAATCCTAGTCCTAGTAACAAAAGAATCAAGATATAGTACTTGGAGGCCTCCTTCGGAGTAGAGGCGTTCCTGCAGCATCAGCAGAACTGTTGGGACGCTGTTTCCTCTGCCATCATCGGCCCACTTCATTGAGTTGGCCGATATTCCAAACACATTCATACTGCCGCGCCGCATAACAAGAATCAAACAAATGTATTATCCTAGGCAGCGTAATGAAAATCCAAGAATTATGATTACCTTGCGCTGGGGACTTTGGAGGGCAATTCAGTCTGGAACTCCACGGGCAAACCCGAGAAGCCATCGAAAGGGTCGAAGGTGACGTGGTGGACGTGGCAGGTGTCGATTGGCCAGCCAATATCCAGGTCGTCGCCGATCACGACGTTGTGGCTGTCGATGCTACAGGTGAGCAATAGGGACTTTCTGAGGGCGTTGAGAACAATGGAGAGAAGCGGAGTGGTCTTTCCGGCGATCAAATTGAAGGGGCTGCTCTCCAGCGAGTCCGTACAGCTCTTGGACTTCCTCCTCCGCAGCCTCACGTACTCTGTGTGGGCTTCCTCCTCCATGGCATCTTCCTCCTCCTCGGAGTCATACTGGTACGGCGCCGGCGAGTTCTTGGGCGACTCCGGGATGGTGCAGGATTTGGATCGAAAGAGCCCCATTACTATTGATGATGAACTCACTCAGTTGGAATGGCATTGATCCGGGGGAATAAATGCAGAGAGGATTGGATCGAGATCAATCTTTAGTAATCTGAACCTACTATAACTTATGCTGCTGCTTACCTGTCTGTGGCCATTATCTTTCCATTAATACAAATCCTGGAGAAATCTAAGTACTTACCAAAGAAACGTTGAGTCAAGAAGAGAGGAATCTGGGCCTTAATCAGAGGACGATCGAAAGGACTTTGTTGTTTCTTTCTGTAATTAAAGTGGTGGCGGGAGTAACTAAATGGGGGGACTGGAGCCGCGAGTGAAACAAAGAGGACACTCTGTTATGTTTTTCGCAACATCCACATCACGTGATCCCACATGCCACTCTCCTCTTCCTTCTTTCACCTTCTAGTTTTCTTTTTTTGGGCCATCTCTATTTTATGTAATCAACTTAAATCTATTTGATTTATACTTTTCTATGTTGTATATTTCAAGTCTACAAATGCATAATGGCCAACAAATTTGTTAGCTAAAAACAGATGGAAATTAGTTTGTAACTATTAATTATTTCACTTATTTTATTAACTTTTAATTCAGTCCCTAACCATCACTAATTCAATCACCACCCTCTAATTATAATTGTCGCCACAACCGATAACCGCTACCAATCCTATCTGTCACGAACCATCACCACTAACATTCTGGATGATGGCTATCATTATCCGTTTTTCATTCAATCCTTTTGAACTGAATCAAACAAGAAAAAAGTGAATTCAAATCTGTTTCTTTTCCTTTCTATTCGATTTGTTGAATCCTTTTGAATTGGTTTTCACTTCAACATTAATAATTTAATTTATAAAAAAAGCAAGTCCTAATTGAAACAAATGAAGACAATTTACTAAATATAATTGAGAGATATATGATGGTCCTAATTGAAACAGAGGACAAATGTGGGTTTTCTCATTTTCATGCATGATCATTACATGTTATGTGTTGATATTCTCGCTTTGTTCTTTTACATATGATTATTCGATCCATTTCAGTTTCATGTTTGAGCATTAGAGCCCATTGGGTGTATATTGAGAGCCCAATGTTTCAAAGTGAGGCCCATCAGTCAACTTACTTGGTTATTCTTGAGCGAGCAGAAGACTCAAGAATGGCATCTTCTTCGCCCAGGTACCACTCAGCTCTATTCATTTCCCAGAGAGCACCGAAACTGTTATAATGTATTTGCTTATTAATTTATCTCAGCACTTTCAATCTGGCAATGTAGTTCCAGCAGTTTGTTGGACATTGGTCGGAGCCGGATTTAGAGTGGTGGAATGCAAAGAATCCAGAGTCGGGAAGCAGCCGATTCCGGCCAGGATTCGAAGGTGAAGGGTCCTCTGGGGAATTCGACAAGAGGCTCCAGCTGATCGGGGAAAGACATTGTGGTCAGGAATAGGATGACTATTCCAGACGGGATACAGATGATCAAGGTCGAGGAAAACACGAGAATCATTGTGAGCCATTGGTTAAACTTGTTTTGCATTTGTAATATTAAACTTCTCATGGTTTAACCATATTATTATGAGATAGCTCTCCTTGTGGAGACCAAGAGTCAAGAGAATTATTGTTTACTGTTTTTCCTTGATCTTTTATTTAGTTTCCCTAAGCACTCCTCTTTCCCTTGATCTTTTACTTAATTTGATCTTTCATTCATTTTGCTTGATATTTTAGTCAATTTCCTTGATCTTTCATTCATTTTACTTGATCTTTTAGTCAATTTCCTTGATCATTCATAATCCTTGATACATTACTATTATTTCGTACAAATTCACACTGATGATCAGTCTCAAGTCGGTCCATGTGAGACGGTTGAGTTCTAGCGACACCAACAACCTAAAATCTAACAACGGTGGCAGGGTTGAATCTCACCAACGACAATTTCAACATATAATAGTCTCTTATAGTACTTGGTCTCTGTAGATACATGTCTCGAATGAGAATTTGTATATTATAATTGGTTAATCGAACCAAACTTTAGCGCAACCAACATAACAGTGTTATTTGTTGTTACACCTTAATTTTAATGGTTCAACGAATCGATTAAAAATTGAATGACTAATTAAACCGTGATCACCCCCAATCAACACAACAATGATTAGTACAACACAATACAACACATCATTGATCAACCCAGACAAGCACATTTCAAATTATCTATATCCTTGCCATTTTGCTTTCATTTCATAATGATTTTAACTTGAAACCTAAATTTTAGAAAATGAATGATACATGACTTCCCCCTCCCCCCACAAACATATGATAAATACTCTATTCATTCTTGAACTTCTGGATGCTATGAAGTTTAAAGAGCATAAAAAACTTAAATTTAACACCCTAGCAATAATTAATAATAAATAATTACAATTGATCATCCGTAACAAATTTAATCAGTAAAATAATAGACTATCAGCAAATGACATATTAATATAGACTAATAGTCGTCAGCAATTTGGATAAAGAGCGTAAAAAGGTTAAATTTAAGTCTCTAGTAAAAATAAATAATCAAAAAAGACCATAGTAATTACGTATTAAAAAAAGACTATCATAATATTTTATAACAAAAGATTGAGTGGGAGCGTTGTAATAAGATTACATGGTGATTGATAGGTTGGAGCCATAAAGGCGAAAGATGTCACGAATGTAAGGCAATGGTAACGAAGTATATAAATGGAATAGTAAACCTTTTGAGACGAACGAAGAACACGAAGAACAAGTGTGTGTGTGTGTGTGTTGGCAGCAGAGAAGCAGCAGAAGTGGAAGAAGGAGTTTGAGGTTGGAGACCTGTTTTTGTTTTGTTCGGACATCTGATTTCTTTGTCCTAATAATCCCATCATCATCTGGTTTGTCTCTTCCAAACCTCCAATTCTAAATTCCAATCCCGATATCATTATTTTAATCCAAAAATCCATTCTGCTGCTTCTCTTCTTCTGGGATTCTCTGAATTCCTTTTTGTTTTTATACACTCTCTTCTCTGTCACTCTCACACTTCTGGGATCTCTCCCCAGGGGACCTGAATTTCAGATCCCCGACATGCCTATGTAAAAACCTCTGCACCTAAACCCCGCGACCTCGACCTCGACCTCGACCTCGACCTCTCCGAACTGATTCCTTCTTCTTCGCCATGGGACAGTGCTACGGCAAGAGTGTACCTTCCCCTCACGCCGATGGTCCTTCCTCCATCATCCCCGCTACCCCTCCCGCCGATCACCTCCCCTCCCCCGCCAACAGCAACGGCGGCGGCCGAGTCAAGCGCACTCCGGCTCGATCCTCCGGCGTGCCCAGCCCGTGGCCCAGTCCCTACCCTCACGGCTCCACCGGAGGAGTTGGCACCAGTCCACTCCCATCCGGGGTTTCGCCGTCTCCGGCCAGGTCCACTCCGGGAAGGAAGTTCTTCAAGCGGCCATTCCCGCCTCCGTCTCCGGCCAAGCACATCAAGGCCTCTCTTGCCAGGCGGTTTGGGATTCCCAAGACTCCCAGGCATGGCACCATCCCGGAGAATGACGCCGCTCCGGACGTTGATCATCAACTCCAGCAGCAGCAGCAGCATTTGGACAAGAACTTTGGGTACAACGGCAACTTCGGGGCCAAGTACGAGTTGGGGAAAGAAGTGGGGAGAGGCCATTTCGGTCATACATGCTTTGCCAAGGGCAAGAAGGGTGACCTCAAGGACATGCCTCTTGCTGTCAAGATCATCTCTAAGTCTAAGGTATCCTTTCTCTCTTCTCCATTCCTCCCTTTTACGCTTAGGCTTTTATCGTGAATTCCAGTTGAGTTGTGCTGTTTGCTTTGCTTAATTGTTGAGTTTAAACAACTTAGATGAATCCCTTCGTTGTTTTCAGATGTATAACTTACAGAATAATGTGGCTTTTTTCATTTTCAACTCTACCCCTTGAATGGAGCTTGTCCTTTCATGTTTGGATTTTTCCCATGCCATTAGCTTTCATGGTTTAGACAGCTCTTTGGAAAGCCTTATATGTTTGTAGATTCCTGCTTTCTTAAAATGCCCAGTTTTCTGTTACACGTAAACATAATATACAGGCTGATTGACCACCTGCTTGCTTGGTCCTGTCTAGTATTGTCAAGAAAGTAGGAAAAGAGGTTTTAGGGTTTTGTTTTGTTTGTGTTCCGGTATATATTGTACACAAAGAACGGAAGCTTGGAAACCACGTTGGTGAGTGGTTCTGTTTATAGAAATGTTGTTATGCATGAAATCTCACACGGATGCTTAATTATGATGTAGGGTTTTTTATTTGGTTAAGTGTAGCGCGTGAACTTGCTGCACTACGCGCATCATAACTAATTGTATTCTCATTTGGTTTCTCATTAGTTATGATTCGCAATGTGTAGCAAGTCCACGCGCTACACCTATTGGGGGCATTCTATGTAGATTCTTAAGTGTTAAACACATCTTAAGACTGAGTTTTAAAAAAATTCTTTTTCTGCTCTTCTTCAATCATCCAATCATGGTAAAAGCGGACTTTTGATTCTCTCCTGTTTTCGTTCAAAACATTTAAGTGCAGCGACCAGCAGGTGTAACTAGGATGGAATCTGAAAAAAATTCTAAGCCATTTCTCGATTTCAAATTTTCAATAAAAAAGAACTTAATAATCCTGATAATAAAACTTCAAGTCGAGGTGATGTGGGTTCTAGTATGGGATGAGTTTGATAATATAAATCCAAGCTTTCCTGGAGTGCTTCATATGGTATTTTAAGTGAATAGGAAATTCCTCTTGTAGCTATAATATAAATATAATCTTCTTGGTCTTGTTACTTACTAATCGATCCATGTCAATCCGTTCTATGATTGTGACATAGCCAATGCTTGTTGTAAACTCTTCTGTTGACTCACATATAGTTTATTGCCTGCATTAGGGGTGTCACTCTTAAGGAAGGGCACACATCCCAGCTAATCGTCAGATTCTATGGTTTAAATTTTAAAAGAGCACAAATGCTAATCTTGCTTTAAATCAATGCAATTCTTCTGTGTTATGAGTCTTTGTTTTGTTCTCCCACCATTTCATACAGTTTATATGTTCTGTTCAGCATGTAATATTGCAATCAATAGCATGTATTAATAACCTATATGTTAGTATTACTTATTTAATGCATTTATTTTAACAAGCTTCCTCTTACAGATGACTACAGCTATATCTATTGAAGATGTTCGGAGAGAAGTAAAGATTTTGAAAGCTCTATCTGGTCATCGGCATCTGGTGAAATTTTATGATGCTTGTGAGGATAGCAATAATGTTTACATAGTTATGGAGTAAGTAACTTTTCTTCTATATAATGTAGTTTATGCAGTCACTTGAATGCCAGAGTAATAGTTGTACTATATGGAACTGTACTTTTTCATTGGTTATGAAATCTTGATTAGGTGGGTTGTTAAGTTAATGTTCATTTTCATTTTCCTAGCTGTTGTGAGCTTAATGATTAATCTTCCTCTATGATTGTTGCAAGTTTACAGTTTTTACTTATATCCCTTTGAAAATCCCTTTACACTTCAACCCTGTTCGGTAAACTGATGCCACTTGGACGTCTATTTATGCTACAGTTATTGAGCTGTAAAATTCAATGACAATATCACTTCTATTCATATTTGCAGGTTGTGTGAAGGTGGAGAGCTGCTGGACAGAATACTCGCCAGGTAAATGGTATTCTTCATTTTGTAACTGTCTTAAGGATATAATGCTCAACATTGTAACATCCCGCTTTTTAACATCAGGGGTGGTAGATACACAGAAGAAGATGCAAAACTTATCATTGTTCAGATTTTGAGTGTGGTGGCGTTTTGTCACCTACAAGGTGTGGTCCACCGCGACTTGAAGCCTGAGGTCTGTGGATATCACTCTTGCTTCTAATTTCACTTTCTTTGTATTTCTGGGGGCCATTACCGAGCTCAAGCTTGATGCTGACTCTAATACCTCTTCCATGCAGAATTTCCTGTTCACCACTAAAAGTGAAGATGCTGATATGAAACTTATAGATTTTGGTCTCTCTGACTTTATCAGGCCAGGTACCACTTAGAAAAATCTTTTGTGTTTATGTTTCTTATGTGCCAGTAGACTGTAGCCATAGGCAATACAGTTGGAATGTGATCAGACATGAATAATTTTCTTGTGATCGACTGTTGTGCTGTTGTTTTGCTTTATTATTAACCCACCAGCTGTGGATTTTGAAACTCATTCCTTCTGCCCATGTTGTCATTGCTAGGGTTAAAGAACTCGATCTATCATTTGTTTTATCCTATGTATTTGAATTACAGAAAATGCTCATCTTGTGTCTTGCCATTCCTTTGTCTTAAGTGGCTTTGACAGTCAGAATCCACAACCTATACTGATAAGAGATGTGGAAAAATTCATCATGTTTATTGTTCTCAGTCTTCAATAGTGTACCTGTTTGTATTTCATAAGACCATTTGAATCTTTTGTGAGTCTCAGAATGTTTGATCTGTTGGAAAATAATTTGTTGTCTTGTATGATTAAATATTATTGCTGTTGTAACAGTATGTAACTGTGTTTATCTTTTGAATGTGTAGATGAAAGACTGAATGATATCGTGGGGAGTGCATATTATGTGGCACCTGAAGTTCTTCACAGATCGTATAGCTTAGAAGGGGACATCTGGAGCATAGGTGTTATAGCGTACATATTGCTATGTGGGAGCAGACCTTTCTGGGCTAGGACTGAATCAGGGATTTTCCGAGCAGTGCTCAGAGCTGATCCTAACATTGAAGATGCTCCATGGCCCACTGTGTCATCTGAAGCCAAGGATTTTGTGAGGCGGCTTTTGAACAAGGACTACAGGAAGAGGATGACTGCTGCTCAAGCTCTGAGTGAGTTTTGTTTTGCCTGTTTTATCGTGCAAATTATCTGAGTTATGATTAGTTGTCGTGCAAATTGCGTGAGTTATGATTAGTTGTCGTGCAAATTATGTGAGTTATAATTAGCTGTCGTGCAAGTATTAATATTGTATGTGCAACACAGCACACCCATGGCTGCAGAGTGAGAGGAATCCTATTCCATTGGATATATTCATATATAAGATGGTGAAGGCATACCTACATGCTACTCCTCTGAAAAGAGCAGCGTTAAAGGTACCTCTCTTCATTTCTTAGCTTCCATTGTTGATTGTTGGTTGTTGGTCGTGTCATGCCAATGGAGTAGATTATCCTTGAATTATGTAGGCATGCGTTACAAATGTGAGTTATTCAATTGATGATGAATAGTTGATTTTATCATAAAAGTAATAGTGTTTAGTAATAAATTATGAATGTGGATATAATCGAAAAAGAAAGAAAAAAATAGTAGGTGTTGGCTAAATCTTAAATAATGAATGACCATTGTTTATAGGAACTCTTTACATTTAAGAGTTAGTGTATTGGGTGGGGAGTAAAGGGTGGAGAGGAGGGAGGGATCGAGGTAATCTTTCGTAATGAAGAAAAAAATTTGTTGGTTGCAGGCTGTGTCAAAAGCTTTGACTGAGGACGAGCTGGTTTACCTGAGAGCTCAATTCATGCTGCTGGAACCCAACAGGGATGGGCGGGTATCCCTGGAAAACTTCAAAATGGTATTTTAGGCTCTCTTCTCCCTTTCAGGTCTTGTTTGAAGCCTGTAATTGACAATATTTCTCTTGTAGGCACTCCAGAGGAACGCCACTGATGCGATGAAGGAGTCGAGGGTCCCAGAAATCCTAAATGCGGTGAGTGACTGAATTTGTTCAAAATTAAGTTGAAATTGTGGGAACTGACTTTGGGGTTATTAGATGGCTCCGCTGCAGAACAGGAGGATGGACATGGAGGAGTTCTGTGCGGCTGCAGTCAGCACATACCAGCTGGAGGCTCTGGAGAAATGGGAGCAGCTAGCTTCTAATGCATTCATGCATTTTGAGCAGGAGGGGAACAGAGTGATATCCGTGGAGGAGCTTGCTCGGGTAATTTCTCTTCATCCATATACATATATATATATGTTGATTTTTTATTTGTGCGCGAAACGTGCATATGTGATAGTGATTCGTGAATGTGTGCAGGAGTTGAACATCGGGGCAACAGCATATACGCTACTGCAGGAGTGGATCAGAGGGGACGGGAAGCTGAGCATGCTTGGGTACACCAAATTCTTGCACGGGGTCACTCTTCGTGCGTCTTCTTCGAATACAGGCAGACAGCATTAGGCACATTTGATCATCCATTCTTTTCTTCTTTTTATCTTATAAATTTTGACCAAATGAAATGATAGATGAACATATATAATATGAGAGAGCATTGTCGGTTGTACAAAATGCAAAATAGCGGTTGTTTTAGGGATTATTTTGTCAGTCAAAATGAAAAGGTTTTAAACAAATTATTTGTCCTTTTCTTGGTTGAGTACTCCATTCCAAGAACCAGGAAGCTCCAGTACTCCATTCCAAAGCACCCCTTTTCAGGTAAAAGCAAATCATTACATTTTATCCCAAGTTGTGTGTTTATTTGAATGACCAAAACAAAGTCAGCAATGTGAGTTTTTGTGCAGTGTAAAATATGAATTGAGCATTTTGCATTTGTAGTTGAATGATGATTAAGATGATATGATTAGGAAGAGCCAAATTGATCAAAGATCCATTGTAGAAATGTAAATGATGAACAAGCACTTGAAGAGGCATTATGAAGATGTGAGACGGAATAATTGAGAGGAATGAAGCCTGGTCCGACCACACTTTTAAGCATGAGCTGAACTCATAACAAGGTAAAGAGTCATCGAGCCAGGCAACATTCCCCTCAATTTGTTTGTGCCTCCCTTTTTGATGCCTCAGAGTGCTGAAAGCTTGGAACATTTATATAGTACTTGAATTTGGATGATAAAGATGATAATCTCAAATTTAAGTTTGTTTGGAAAATGGGAGTTGCCAACCTCCCTCCTCCTACCCAACCTCTAATCCTCTTCTTCTTAATATGATAAATGCAACTCACAGATATGATTGAGTCATGATGATGGCATATATAATCTGTTAAAAATAAAAAATAAATCAAAGAGTTTTTTAACTGCTCACTGTTCATCCCATTAACTTTTACGGCCCATACCTACAGCCTGCAAGAACTTTAAGCCCAGTTGATAACGTCGTTTTTGGCCCAGTTCATTTTTTAACCACATTCACCTACCTACTCCCCTTCAACTTCAAATTATGCTTTAAGTAATTTTTTTAATTTGTTTTTTATCATTCTACTAAACCTACTACTATACTCTACCATTGATCGAGCACTCATGGAGAATTGACCCAGGAGGAGGTCAGGGAGAAATTGCGTGAAATGTTTTGCACATACCCCTGACCTCCCCTGGGCGGGACTAGATCCCTGGCCAATTGAGCTATTGGTTTCCATGGAGACAGGTATTAATTGAGATAGTAATTGAGATTTTTTAATTGAGAAACTAAGTCTGAAATTATGCACTGAAAATATCCGGTCATTTCATATTAAAAAAGAAAATATATTACATTTCCTATCGCCGGGTTCATCATGATTTCCTGTTGAAGACAAGCGAAGTGAGAATAGATTAAAGGAAGATTCGGTGATTGAAGAAATATAAAAGGTAGATCCGATGTATTAGAAAAGCACAATTACGTGTTGATCATACTCACACAGCACCACTTACTCCTCTAAATCACTACTATGAACATTCTGGGAAACGTCCCAGCAAGTAACATAATACATAGTACGAACACTTGTTTAAATTCACCTAACGGTTGGTTTAAGCATTAGTACCGAAACTTTAACTCATAAAAGGATAATATAAACTGTGTATCAAATACAAGAAAAAACTACACCTATTTAGACATGCAAGTTCTGAATTAAGACTTGATCTCACTAATAATCATTGTAATACGTAAGAGATCAGTCTTGGAAGTAAGAAGAATGATACATTGAGTGATCATGGTTAATATGTAAAAGATGTTTGTTAAAAGTAAGAAGATCAATTGAGACTGGTCTTCTTAGTGTATTTTTCCAGCTCTAATGTGTTTGATCATGTGTTTTATAATTAAAAAAACAATAGTTACGTAAAGGTAGTAGGCTTTAGTAGGAGTAGAAGAGGGGCCGGGGGAAATAATAGAATTGAAAATGGATTGATTACACAAATTTGGGAGAACAGAATTAATTAGTAGTGCTGACACACCATCCATCCTCTACTCTAACCTTACTTAATCGGTGCACCAATTATATATGCACCATTCTCCTTTTGAGACCATACTATCACCTAACAACTTATCTTCAATTCAATTCCGGATATAAGCTCAATTATTCAAAGCTCTCTCGCCCAAATTATCATTTTACGACATAATCGCTTTTATACTTTACCCAAGACTTTGTAAAAAAGAAAAAGATAAAAAGTCAAGTTATGATTTGGGTACACATTGCTTAGAGATAATGTCAATTATTCAAAGCTGTCGGGCAAATTGTCATAGATAGGTTAATCAATCAATGTACATACATTAGGACCATTTCTTAAATTGGGGTTGCATTTTGGGAATAATGTGCATCCAAAGTTTACCATCTTTACTTGCGTGCCCGTTTCATGCATTCAAATGAACTTTTTTTTTTAAATATAATACATTCAAATGAACTTGCAATTCACTTTTTTTTTACCCAAGCGAGATGATCCGCGGCGGAGGCCATGTAACTCAAGCGTACGGACTTTGAATTTCAACCGGTCAACAAACACCGACCAAATTTGGTGACCGTCTTTTCCTACATGTATGCAATTATACATAACCTCTATATTTTCTTCTTTCTTTTTGTAACACAAATTCTTCCATATATGCATGATTATTATATAATAAATCACAACTGAAAGTTTGACATATTCTCATATTTCTCTCAGTTGCTCTCACTTAATAATCATGCTTAATAGATGAAAGATCAGTATTAAAAAGTATGAACATCAAACATGAAAGTGAAACGAATTACAGTATATATATATATATATATATATATATATGTATAGAATTAAAAGTTGAAACCTTCTCAAGTAAGTGAAATGCACCTAGGCATTTTTTCAAAAAAATTTGAACGCGCGTTAAAAGACATTGACCGGAGCTGGTTACTTCATTTTTGGATGGAAATACTGTTCATGCACCATTAACAACAATTCATACAAGCAACTATAAGTTAGTTATAATCTCCGATAATCAGTAACGGAAATTCGTGACCCGTATTAATTAAACTGAATTTCATTTGCACTAATTAATGGAGCAGAAAACATTACCAAAATGAACTCCATTTTTCGCATGTTTTTCTTTGCCCGTTTTCATGCATTCTTCTCAGTAATTCGTTAATACAGACCTAATTAATATTCATTACTTCTAATTTCTCTTGTGTGTGTTTTCCAATCTTTGTAAACTAATTATACAAGCAATAGATTTGTAATTTGAGACATTTTGACATGTGAAATGACCAATAAAATCTTAATTATGATGAAATTAAAAATGAAATGACAAAATAACAATTGTACCACATCAATGACATGAATTAATCTAATATAAGAATCCTACTCTACTATAATCTAATCTAATCCTACTTCCGTATGTCGAGTAGCCGCTGTTTAAATTGGAGTGAAGATCCCGTTGTTACACCGATTGATGCTACCTGTGCTTGATACCGGCGATGCAGCTCCCACCTCTCGAATGAGTACGCATCTGGAAGGAATAAATGCTTGAAATTAATATTTGAACCCAGGTCTCAGGTGAACCCGGGTCTCATGCCCTGACCAATTGAGGTATCCCAAATGGTTGAAATAAAAATTGAAGGACAGAGGGATATGGAAAGAGTAAAGCGGGTCCCGATGGAACATAACGTAGGATGTGGCTGGTCATATGTACTATTATCAATTTTGTCCGTTAGTAAGTGTGATGGAAGAGACCGATTCAAATTTGTACAGTGAGAGGATCGTCGGCGATATATATATATATATATGTATATGCATGTGATCTGGAAGGACGGAAGGAAGAAGGATGGTGGTCTGTGTACTCTGTCTGGAGTCTGGACGCACTGTATTTGAATCATCGACACGAAAACTCTGTATATATGCATGCATGCCAATCTCTTCTATTTCACCTAACAGCGCTAGCAGATCGATCATCCCCACGTGTCTTTCCTCCATCTTTCCCAATCGGCTTTCCCAATATTATTATCCACATCCCAATTAGGTTAATTTTCACCTAAATCTTGTTCATAATTTTTAGGAATAGTGAGTTTAAACTTAGCCGAAATTAGTTTAATTTATTGGGGTTGAAAGTAACTTCAACTTAATTAGCTGAAATTAGTCGGTTGAAAGTAGTTTTTATGAGGTAAAAGAGTTTATTAATAAACCCAAGTGAATAAGCTTGCAAGAAGTCGATTTTATTGGTGGTGATGCTTGACAATTGATTGAAATGATTGATCTTTTACTTTCAAAACATAATCTTTTACGTATTAAAAATGATCATTTATTGTATTATTGGTGATTTTTTTCACTTTCATGTCTAATCTTATCACTTTAATTATTTAGTGAGATTATGTCTCAATTGAGAATTTTTCAATCAAAATTAATTTGAAGTTATATGTGTAATTTATTTATTTATTTTGATATTATCCATGTATAATCTGTTGAGAGGTACTTTAGATTTCTTACTTGACCCTTCATTGTCACTCCTATTCATATTGATAACGTACTATTGCATAAATTAATAACATAGCAAATTGCGTTGAATAATATGCCGCAAGACATTGACTCCTTTCATATTTATGAAATAGATTTAAGAGAATAAATTTCAATAAAAATAGGAAACCGTCTCATGTGTTATCATTACATGTTTTGTGTTGATCGTCTCAATCTTATGCCTGATCACTACCTGTTTTGTGTTAATATTCTCACTTTCATGTCTGATCATTCATTACCTTTTTGTGTTGACCTTCTCACTTTCATGCCTGATCATTGCATGTTTTGTGTTGATCTTCTCACTTTCAAAATCTGATCGTTTACATCTTGTGATCATGCATGTAGTGAGGTGTATATATATCTTCTTACTTTCATGCATGATCACTACATGTTTTGTGTTGATCGTCTCAATCTCATGCCTGATCACTACCTGTTTTGTGTTAATATTCTCACTTTCATGTCTCTGATCATCCATTACTTTTTTTGTGTTGACCTTCTCACTTTCATGCATGATCATTACATGTTTTGTGTTGATTTTCTCACATTCAAAATCTGATCGTTTACATATTAAACATGATCAACACGTCTGAAGTTACATAAAGTTTATTTTTACCGAATTGAATTAAACTGAAGCTGTTAGGGCATGCAATGGGATGTAAATGATTAGTGTGGTGGAAAGACAAGGAGTAAATATTGTGGTATGTGTGTCCACCCACTTGAGCTTGTTAATTAGGGTGGTAGGCATGGGGATTACTACTTACCAAGAACTTTCCATTTTCTCCTAATTACAAACTTATTTATTCTCCTAATTACAAAAGCAAGTAGTAATGGAGAGGAAGGAGTGGTGGGCCAGGCATTAGAGTGACGGTTGCCTATATAAAAAAACGTAAGCCGTTTTTATTCACTTCCAAAACAATACAGTACAGTAGTATCATTTTCCTTAATCCATGGCATACATGCGAACACACATGGAAAGGGCGTGGCTCTTGGCCCTCGCCGCCAAATCCAACTGTTTCATTTCCTCAGCCTCAGCTTTTGCCGGTTTCTTCTGTCTAGCCGCTTTGCTTCTCATCATCATCAACCTCATTCACTGGGCGCACCCCGGCGGCCCCGCCTGGGGAAAGCTGCACCGCCGCCGCCCGCTCAAACCCATTCCAGGCCCTTCCGGCCTTCCCTTCATCGGCAGCATGCGCCTCATGTCCGGTCTCGCCCACCACAAGATTTCAGCCATGGCCGCCGCCTGCAACGCCACCCGGCTCATGGCTTTCAGCCTCGGGGACACCAGGGTCATCGTTTCCTGCAACCCAAAAGTTGCCAAGGAGATTCTCAACTCTCCAGCCTTCGCTGACCGGCCCATCAAGGAGTCGGCTTACCGGCTCATGTTCGACAGGGCCATCGGCTTCGCGCCCTACGGCGTCTACTGGCGAACCCTCCGCAAGATCGCCGCCACGCACCTCTTCTCTCCCCGGCAAATCAAAGCCTCCGAGCCGCAGCGAGTCTGTATAGCCGACGGCATGGTGGATTCCATGCTGTCATTGGGTGGTGCAGATGGTCAGAATGCGGTGGCGGTCAGGGATATACTAAAACGAGCTTCTCTCACCAGTATGATGAGCTCCGTTTTCGGACAGAAGAACGGGGTTGACGATGAGGATGAGCTGAGCAAGCTGGTGGACCAAGGTTATGCACTGCTGGGGGTGTTCAACTGGTCGGACCATCTTCCGTGGCTAGCTGAGTTTGACTTGCAGAGAGTTGGGTTCAGGTGCTCTCGTCTGGTGCCCAAAGTCAACCGGTTTGTCGGCGCCATCATCAACCAACGCAGGAGTTGTACCAGTCATGGTGATGCAGGGGCCTTTGTTGACCTTCTGCTTAACCTTGAGGTGCCTGACAAACTTTCCGATTCCGACATGATTGCCGTCCTTTGGGTAAGCTAACAAATTTCAACCATGACCGTTATGTTCAACAGTAAATGAATATCAAGTAAAAATGGTAAAAGTAGTATCTGAATTGAATTCAAATATACTAGAAACCAATTAGAGAGGTTAACTAGTGAATGGAGAGGGAGGGAAATAGACAGTTGGTACAGAGCTTGTTTGTATAGTCACTCTCAACATCCTTTTTGGTTTCTTGTTTTTTTATCACATATTCAATTCATATTACCCAAAAATCCCATCTCATTTATCCTTAATATGGTCGAAACTGTGTGTATAGTATTCAAAAAATAACAACTTCTTGTTGTTTGCGCGCGCGTGTGCAGGAAATGATATTCAGGGGTACGGACACAGTTGCGGTTTTGGTGGAGTGGATCCTGGCTCGGCTGGTACTTCACCCGGAGGTGCAGTCAAGGGTGCAGCGTGAGCTGGACAGCGTGGTGGCTGGCGGTGACGGTGACGGTGATCTGAGGGAGTCGCATGTGGCGGAGCTGGTGTACCTAACAGCGGTGGTGAAGGAGGTGCTGAGGCTGCATCCACCGGGGCCACTCCTGTCGTGGGCCCGCCTTGCCGTTAACGATACGACGGTTGATGGTTATGAGGTTCCCAAAGGGACAACTGCCATGGTCAATATGTGGGCCATCACCAGGGACCCCCATGTTTGGGATGACCCTCTAACCTTCCGACCGGACCGCTTCTTGGACATGGACGGCGACTTTTCCGTCTACGGTTCCGACCTGAGATTGGCACCGTTTGGGTCGGGTCGGAGAACCTGCCCGGGAAAGACGCTGGGGATGTCGACGGTGACCTTGTGGGTGGCCAAGCTGGTGCAGCGCCTGGAGTTTGTGACCGAGGAAGACGGGAAGGCGCCGGATCTGAGTGAGGTGCTCAACCTCTCCTGCCAGATGGCTCAACCCCTCAGGGTCAGGGTCAGGGTCCGACCCAGAATCATCATCTCCTAATCACCATACATGATATATGTAGCATGCATGTTTTCCGTTTTGTAACTTTGTTAATTATTGTTACTACTAAACCTAAGCTTTCCTGGTTAATTGGTTATGTTATGTAACACTACTCATGTGTTACTTTCCTATATTGTACACAAATGCTACTGTGTGTTTTTACTCGGATTCCTTTTTTTAGTATATCCACATGTTTACCTTACAATCACAAACTCATAAATCAAAACATACCCTATATATAACATTAACCAATTGGTCCAATCATTGGCGGAACTTTGAGGGAGCACAATACCGCGGCTACTCTCCCGAAATCCGGCTAATTAACATTAGCGATCATAGTTTTATCCTTCGGAAAATAACCTTATATCGTTTGATCTCATATATTTGTGTTTGCCATTGGGTCCAATCCATATAATCTTCTCATATCAATCTATTCAATTCAACATACCTTATGAACAACATGTACATAATGCACTACCATATCAATCATCAATACAATAGTTTGTTTAGTTCAGTTTACAACAAATTTTAACTATAAATATATGGTTTATAGTCGTGGTGTAAGCCGTGACGCCACGCGCCACCTCCTTCGCCACGCGCCTTCTAAGCAGAGCCTCACCGCGTTGGCGACAAGAGCCGGCGCGTTCTCATGTACAGGCTCTGCCTGTACCCGCACGTGGCGCGTGACCGAGAGGAGTTTATTTCTTTTTCCTTTTTTATAGTTTTTATTTGCTTTTTTGTCTCTATTTCTAGGTTTTATTCTAGTTTATTTTTTGGTTTTTTGAAAGGGAGTATTTTCTAAATTAGGGTCCTTTTGCTCAACTATTGGTCGAGTGGGTTTGTCTGCCAATTCTTTGCTTTTCTGATGAGACCTTTTGCTTGGTTAAGCCTTGTTGGCTTTCGATCTATACGTCGCAGAAATGAGAAATCCAAATCGGGGTAGTTTTTTAACTGACTTTCCGCGCCTCTGTGACTCAGATTTGTAGACCGTTTGGGTTGGGAATCTTTTGATTCATCAGCCTAGTTCGTGTTTGGCAGCCTACTGATGTCTTGTCTTTGTACAAACAACCTTTGAAATCTCTTACATTAGTTGGACATCGTAATCACTCTCAATGAGACTATATAATGTTTTAGAGCAGGGTTGAATTAATATAGAGATTTATAAAAAAAAAAGATAGGATTATTTTATAATTATTAGTTGCAGGTGGGGCCACTATGTACTCATTGACTTGAATTAAGTATTTTTGTTTGATAACCAGGTACAGTGTACGTGTACGTGTACGTGTACGGGGTGTATGTACGTGTATGAGCAAGATATTTTGGACGTCTCTTGGCGTTAATATGCAGCCACTTTTACTATACACAAATGTAATTATATCAACAATATTGTAATCTAGTATAGTTTAAATAAACACACGACTTCCATCAATTGATTACCTACCTCAGGCAAGACGGTGATGACGCTGAGACGGGTCCATGATTATCAACAAATCCAATTAAAATGAGAAATTACTAATTAAGGACTATTCTACTTCGTACATGACCTATTAATTTGCATTGTATATACCTTCCAACGTTGCCGGATGCGCGCACGTACCTACATCATCCTTACTAATATTATTATCCATCATCTAATCACCCTACTAATCAACTAATCATTTCTATTTTGGTATTCCACTAAACTAGACCGGTTATACGTGTGATAAAAAATAAAGAAGTGAATTTCTTTGTGCTCATTAATTAATTGTTATGTTTTGATCAATAAACAAGTTTTTTGAGGATTATAGAGGGAAATATCGTTTCAATCCCTTACAGTTTCAAACAATTATTTTGCCGGATCATGATACATATATTTGGATATTAGGTTTTGTGTTTTCATAACACCTACCGTTTAGGTCATGATGTTTAATGTTTGAAGGTGTTTGTGTCTGAGAAACACAAAACGTGTTCTTAATTAGAGTTGCATATTCTTGGTTAATATGGTGGATTATATATGGTTAATAAAGGGGCTTGATAATATTCCCAATAATAATGTTACGATGTTTGTTAGATCTCTAACAATTAGTCTGATTAGCATCTGTAAAGAATTGAAGTGTGATTTGAGGTTTGGGTAGAAAAGCTGCTTAATTAGTGATGACGAGTGAAAGTGATTAAGCAACCAATAGTAGTTTCACAAATTATGGATCGTTTTATGTAATATAAAATAAAGCCAGGCCAATAAACCAGGAAGCGATAACAATAATTAATTAGTATCAATATTCGGCTACTGGTTGATGAGGTCATCAGATTAACGACTTTGGATATATTTAATTTGCTTTGCAGGCCAACAAACAAGTGTCATGCGCAACCTGATTAGTACATATATAATTAGTTATAAGTGTCCTCTGTAATCAGAAAAATTAATAAGAGATCACGAATGTTCTAAAATATCTGCAACTTATCGCTTTCCATTGTCCACCTCAGCTGATTACTGAATTAGCAGCCATTGAAAAGTGATTATTAATGCCGTTTTATTTAGATTAGAAACGACGGATCATTAAGGAAAGGATTCAACATTATGTTTGTGGCTTTTCGCTAACGGATCATGTATAACAGATCATATATAATTAATGAAGAGGTACAACTAATGGCTGATTCAAAATGCAAGAATGTGTATATAACTAGAGGTTATCTTTTATCAGTTTAATTAGTTCATTTCATTGAAACTATAATTTGATGAATTAATTCGTTTTTTTCTTTCTTTTCAATACACTAATTCTCAGTTCAGTTCAGTTCAGCAAACTCTAGTAATTAAACAGGTTCCATGCGATAAAAATTAAAATACTATTTAGTAGATGTCCATTTTTTGTTGGACAACGTAAAAAAGAAAAACTAGCATGCATATAAAATTTTGTAAGGTAAACTTTGAGAAAGAATGGAAATAGGTAATTAAGTTTTTCACACAAATAAATCCATTAATTGCAAACCAAACATGCATCCATCCTCTGAATAGTAATTTGATCATCAATCATCCTCTGATATTCTGCTTCAAATTTACATAGCGCCCGGGGCCGGGATTCCATTAATTCACTTGTGTCCACATTTCCTGATCAGTAGTAACCGCATCTGCACAAGATTAACATTGTTAATTTCTCCATTTTACATTAATAAAAATGTCTTCTAGCTATAATTACTATAAACGATAAACATTACAAACTGTATATCATGATAATTTGACCCGACTGCTGACTTTTGTCCAGGGCCAGGGGAATTTGATATCGCACACCAAATTCCCAACAAATAATTACCACTTTATTAAACCCTATATATCATGTGCAAGTCAAATTTACAAAACTAGTTACTCATCAATTAATATTGGGAATAAAAGTTATTTTCAATTAAGTTTGTTTCAAAAACAATATGAATCCAACAAAATATTTGGCATTAAGAAGCTTAATTAATGAAGTATAAAACAATATATGCATATTAAGGAGCCATTTTCTCGAGCTTATTTGCAAATAAATTCATAATTAAATAAGACTAGATATAACATTCAAGTTAATTTAGTTATATATGTATATGTGTGTTGTTGCAATATTTAATAATTTCATTTTAACTCTAGCTATTTGGTGGATGTGTGCTTATAAGTAAAGTTGGATGAAAAGTATTTATAACTAACTTCTACTTTAGATACTAAAAATAGCTCCTGATTCCCAAAAAAAAAAACTAGGTTTTACTAGCAATTAACAAACACAAAATACTATATACTTGGGTAAAAAGTTGTGCGAAACTAATTAAGTATGTATACCTGGGTGAGCATGGGCAAGAGATGCAGATTTGGTGAGGTTGGTAAAGGGATGAGATGGTGTAGTGATGTCATGAGCCGCCGGGTGAATCTTTCGCTTCAGCATCCTCTTCATCAGCTGTACGTACGTTATAACATGTATATATATCAAACTATACAATAATATATATATATATATATTTATGTTTATAATCATAATGATTAGCTCACCCCATGCAGTTTTTGAATGGGACGGGAGTCTGGTTTGAGCCTTTTTGGAGTGATGAGCTTCTTCTTGACAAACAGTAATCCTTTGGAGGATGGAGCAGCGGCGGCGGCGGTTTTGGAGGAGGATTTGTGATCATCCTCCTCTGATTCGGCGGAGAAGAGCTCCGCCAGGGTGGTTCTTTCCTTGTTGATCTTGTTCATATCATCATCATCATCATCATCATCATCTGCAACTATTTCAGGAGTGCTCATGTACAGCAAGGGGTG
Source organism: Cruciata laevipes (assembly GCA_963678965.1). Taxonomy (NCBI): domain Eukaryota; kingdom Viridiplantae; phylum Streptophyta; class Magnoliopsida; order Gentianales; family Rubiaceae; genus Cruciata; species Cruciata laevipes. Next base: position 30,027,933 of record OY787634.1, read on the forward strand.
GTCCTCGTCGTTTTGTTGGCCATCATCATCAACAACGATGGAGTCACCATCTTCATCAGCAGCAGCAGCTACAACGATGGAGTCGTCGTCATCATCATCGTCGGCCCAAGACTCATACTCGGGATCATGATCATCTGCAACATGGACCATTAGGTGCTTGAGCTGGCCAAAGGTGCCAATGGAGAGAATGGCATGGCAGTCATCATCATGAAGCAGCGCTTTCGTGTCGGCTTCATTGTTCACTTGCTGCTGCTCATGATCATCTTTTCTGATGAATTTCTGGTGATCATCACCTTTAGGACTATTAAAGCGGCGGTGCACCCAATTGAAGATCTATATTTATAGACAGCAAATCGTGAAGTTAATATAAATAATTTGGTAATATGCATTAATATAAACAATGCATGAGATGAGAATGGGAGAGGGTTTACCCGCATATTTGAGAGCTTTCGCAGCAAATTAGTTAGGGAAAATGGAAATGGATACACTTCGGATTTGATTGAAACTGAAATCCAAAGCACTGAATGATATTGGAGCTTTTGTAGGGGGCCATTCCACACACCGCCTTCACTGCCCGACACGTAAATCATAATACCATGGTCTATCATTGATTGGTGTTAAAGTGGTTCCATTTTGACTAATTATTGATTTAACTTTTATTAAATTATATGGATCACAGGCTTCCATCCTAAAACCAATTGGCAATAGGTGGTGTCACTTTCGACCTTTATATATTAGTTATTAGGCTCGTACGCTATCGATGTGGGATATCTTAACACGCCCCCTCACGTGCAAACGTGGAATTAGTCCACAACCCATATCGGGTCATATTAAGGCCAAAGTAAGGGGCACTCCACCGGTTTTTAAGGGAGAGAATACTCCACCGGTTAATTTAAGGGAGATACCACCGGCCCAAAGGGGATCCACACATCGGCCCAGTAAACCCATTAGGGCCCAGGTCCAAATTGAACCCGCTCTGATACCATATTAAATTATATGAATCACTGGCTTCCATCCTAAAACCAATTGGCAATAGGTGGTGTCACCTTTGATCCTTATGTATTAGTTATTAGGCTCGTACGCTACCGATGTGGGATATCTTAACAACTTTACCTAATGCCATCTTCTTACTTCTCTTTTTATTGACATCGAACCCTCTACCTTACTTGATGCCAAGTACTCTTTAACTGACCAAATGTCATTTTTACTTAGTCAAAAATATACTAGAAAGTCAACTTGAACTAGTCTATAAATAAGCTATGGCAAGCAAAAGGACGGGATAGGTAATGGACAGCTGGCAATGGACAAGAGGGCAGGTTGTGTTTGGATGTCATGGGACGTCCAGTTGCAGGAAACTAAAACCCAAGGGAGAAGTCGACATTTGAGATATTTCATTAATTTGCTTTGGATTCCGTTTTAAGGGGATTCAATCACTACCCACCAATCACTTTTGATACTCTGTTTTAAAACCAATTGAATGATACAGGTAATAATTGGAAGAAAAGGCAGAGCCATGTTCTTCAGCATTGGGGTTCCACCACAGCTTTTGGTTAATGATGATATATGTACGTAGCATATACAACATTATGGTATCGGATGAAGGTGAAAGCCAATCAAATGAACAATTCACCTTTTGTGTAATGGAATGTCGACCAGTTTACTTTTTATGGCAACTCCAAACACATAGAACAGATAGATATATGATGGATCGACGAAGATGAAGATGATGATCCGCCTCCATCCCTGCAGGCCCAGCTGAACATATAACCATTGCTTTCTACGTACAGAGCATCCTTGACCCACACTCATGGAAGATGCACGATTTTCTGATTCCCATTCCATGTATATATGGGGATAACACTTCGACAACATTCATCATCCCCTCTTTTGCTCCCTCTTCAATCATCCAATAGTCACTTCATTTGGATCTGTGGCTGAAATTGAATTTAATTTATTGTTGTTGAATTGAATTCATTACTGTTGAATTGAACTGAATTGATTAGGACAAATTCTTGAGTGAGGCAGCCTCACCCAAGAGGCATGACCTAAAAATACTTAAGTACAGTACATGGGGCCTTTTTTAAAAGGATTTCCAATATTTGGGGACTAATCTGCAAAATATGGAAAATACGTCACTTTCTCCCCCAATTCCCAAGCTTTACATGTTCTGCAACTTCAAACAGTCAACGGCCACCTCATCCTTAACATCCTTCTTCAAATGGTGGGCGATTGAGTACTCCTTCATCAGCCACAACCCGTAATCCTCGGCAAACCTCCATTGCGCTCCAGATCGAAAACCTCCACTGTGCAACCGATCAGAATACTTCACCGCAAACTCGATCAGAAACCTCTATCGGCCTTGAGGTTCATATCCTTAGGGATGAGGTTGTGTTGTGGTGGTCTTGTGGCTGTTCTGAGGTTCATGTTCCTACTAGTGAGGTATATGTTGTCAGGGATGAGGTGTCTGGGATGAGGTGTATACTGTCAGGGATGAGGTTGTGTCATCGGGTTGAGGTTCATGATCTTGAAGTTGAGGTTTTGGTTCGTTGAGGTTGAGGTTAGTCTTTTTTATGAGGTTTGTTGAGATAGTCTTTATTGAAATAAGTATGAGGTTTATTGAGATAGTGACGAGGTTCAAATTTTGTCAATGAAGTTTGTCGTTGAGATAATGAGATTTGATTTTTTTTCAATGAGGTTTGTCGTTGAGATAACGATGAGATTTTGTACTTTTTTGGTCTATCGAGGTATGTAATTTAGTAGATGAGGTTATATACTTTTCATTGAAGTTGCGTAATTTTCAATGAAGTTTTCTTGTTAGTCGATGAGATTTTTGCTTTAGTTGATGAGGTTCCTGCTTTTATTGTTGAGGTTTCGACAATGTTGATGTAATGTATGTTTTTAGTGAGGTTTTGTGTAGTACCCAATGAGGTGGCATTGAGATTTGATGAGGTGGCATTGAGGTTTGATGAGGTGGCGTCGATGTATGATTAGTTGGTGTTGAGGTATGATGAGGTGGCATTGAGGTATGATGAGGTGGCGACGAGATTTGATGAGGTGGCGTTGATGTATGATGAGGTGGCGTTGAGGTTTCATGAGGTGGCATTGAGGTATGATGAGGTGGCATTGAGGTATGATGAGGTGGCGACGAGGTATGATGAGGTGGCATTGAGGTATGATGAGGTGGCGTTGAGGTATGGTGAGGTGGCGTTGAGGTATGATGAGGTGACGACGAGGTTTGATGAGGTGACGTCGAGCTTTGATGAGGTGGCAGCAAGGTAGAGTGATGAGGTGACGAAGAAAGAATAAAAATTAGTGATATTTACAAATTAACCCTTGAAATTTTTAATAATTAGTGTTCTTTTATATTTACTTATAATATGGGCCTTATTGGGCCCTGCCTCATAGGTGAGGCTGCCTCACATGAGAATTACTCATTGATTAGAATACAATTTAATATCATAAAAAATAGACGGATACCACGGCCTCCGGGCCTCATTTGATGAACATTTTAATATACAATTACTATCTGTTTAATTATTTCATTGACATTTTTTAAAATTCAAATATTTAAAGACCAATTCTTGGGTGAGGCAGCCTCACCCATGAGGCAGGACCAATTTAACCCATTTTTTGATGAGATTTGATGAATTGGCACCTCAAGACTTGATGAGTTGATCATGTTTGATGAATTGACACCGATGTTTGATAAATTGACACCGATGTTTGATGAGGTGATGTTGAGATTTGATGAGTTGGTAGCGATGTAGGATGAGGTGACAACATTGAAACTATCTTATTTGGCCTTGCCTCATGGGTGAGGCTGCCTCAAAGGAGAATTACTCATATTTAAATGTACATGTGATCATCAAATTCACATTCGCGCCTCATTTAATGAATATTTGAATATACTATTATTATCTGTTTATTATTTTATTGAAATTTTTGAAAATTCAAATATTTAAATTTACTTGTGATTATTTGATTGCTAAAATATTTTGTAGCAAATAATTAATTAATTAATACCATAATATCATTGTTTTGGATATTTGATATATGGGATTGGTTTATATCTTAATATTATATATAAATAAAATTGGAAAATAAAATAATATCATATAAAATCGTGTATAGTGTATATATTGTTTTAAAAATAGTGTACATATTTTGGTAGAAAAATTAACCATGCATTTTGATGTCTTTTATCCCACACACAATTTAAAGAGAATAACTATTATAGTTCCATTTAGAGAAGATTTAAACTTAATTAAAATAGACTATAATAAATTTAAAATTATTTGATAAAAGTATTTGAATAAATCGAATTGAACTGAATTGAATTAAATTGAATTGATTGAATTGAATTGAATTAACTTGATTGAATTGAATTGAATTGAATTCTGCTTCATAATGAAAATCAAAATAGTCTTTATGCAAGAGTTATAGAATGAGTTTTTGATTTTGAATTTCTAAAGGCTAATTAGTAGTTTGAAGAAGAAGAATAATGGGTGATTAGTCTTGGAAATAGAAACTTAATTGGCATGTTTAAAGAATTTAATTTGAAGAAATATACTAAGTGACGTGGAAATGGAAAGAAATTAATGGTAATTAAAATTTTAATGTAATTAAATAATACAAATAATATTTAAATAATTTAATTACATAAGTTGGTACGGTGCGGTAATACTGTGGTATATAAAATTTAATACCAATATCATCCCAACATTAAATCATGGTATGGTTACCATACCAACAATGTCGAAAACCAATTTAATTGGTATTGTTTGGTAATGGTACGGTTGATACGGTATTTTGATACAAAAAAATCTTAACAAAAGATTTGCATTAAGAAGAATCCACCGTGTTAATCGAAGATTTTCAACATTTGCAACTCAATAAACATGTTGACATGTGTGCTCAAGCGTAAACATTATAATCCAAATTATAAACGATGTGAAAACACGTAACGAAGTATCGAAATGTACTGATCTGACAAAATAATCGGATTCATAAAACCTCAAATATTAATAGAGAGCTAATCCCAAACAGCTAAGTACCATTGCCCCAATCACCCCCCAATATTTGAGCTATAGCCCACTTACCAAACCCAGATTTCTCAAACCCGATTATAGATGGCCGAAGGAGACCTTGGAGGAAGGTTCTTAATCCATCGTTTAATCTGAAATCCGATGTCAAAACTGTGGTTTCGATGACCCTATGAATCCGGCATCCGGCATCCGGCGACGGTGAGAATATGCAGGAGGAGGCGGTGGTCGGAGGTATGTTTTAATATGTGAATTTGGTGTTTATATTTGTACCATGTAATTAAATATGCTCACAGCAAACTTAGGGTAAGCAGTTGCAAGGAATGTTATGAATGAAAGTTATTGATTGAATACGATAACAATGAAAATAGCTTTAGCAGAAATTAGCTTGCTAGATGCAAGACAAGCTGGAAATGCTTAAATGCTGTTATTGTGGGTGTTTATGATGCATTACATATCCCTGTTATTGTGGGTGATCAATCCTTGAGGAGGTGATGACGACGGGCTATGTTCCTTGAGAGAGAGAGATGGACGCCGGGATCGCGGTTGGTGTAGGCACAGTTGTAGAGAATGGAATTGTTTACAGCTTGGACGTTGCTGTTCACAAACGCATCTGCCTCATTCTCATTATTGACTTTGTTGCGATTGCTACTTAGCTCCATCACTGCTCCTTGGTTGTCACCGGTGAGCGTTACAATGCTCATTCCAAAACGATCCCCTCCAGAAGAGGAGCTGGCGTTGGCTTTCCTGTGATCTTTTTTGTGGTGTGCGTGTTTGTTGGTGTGATGATGGGAAATATTGGTGTTGGTGTGATGATGGGAATTATTGGTGAGGACAGTTTTCTGGTGCGGTTCAGTTGGTATTGGTTCGAGCAGGTAATCATGGTGAGCTGGGGGTGGCAGGCTGAGCGGTGAAGGAGGATGAAAGGAACGGTCCCACTGGCTTGGAGATGGAGGTGGCGTGACACGGGCGCTAGTGGTCACAGGCGGAGGTGAATTACGGGCAGGGGATGGACGGGCACTGGTGTTCACGGGCGGAGGTGAATTACGAGCATGGGATGGAGGCTGGTCGACGATTGTAGATGAATTGCGGGGAGGGGAAGGTGACCTGTTGACGAGTGGAGATGAATTGGGAGCAGGGGAAGGCGGCCTGTTGACGAGTGGAGATGAATTGGGAGCAGGGGAAGGTGGCCTGTTGACGAGTGGAGATGAATCGGGAGCAGGGGAAGGCGGCCTGTTGACAAGTGGAGATGAATTGAGGGAAGGGGGAGGTGGAGGAGCATTGGTTGTTGGAGATTGTGGGAGAGTATAGGAAGTGATGATAGGTTGCTGTGTTGGTCCACTACTGGAAGTGGAGGGAGACCTATTCGGGGTTGAGGTGATGTTACTATTAGTAGGTGGAACTCTAGTGGAGTTTATGGTGGGAGACCTGTTAGGGGTTGAGGTGATCGGCAATCGAGCAGGTAACTGTGATGGTGGCGGTGGCGGTGCTGCAGTGGGTTGAGGCGGCCTGAATGCCGGAAGTGGTGGTGTTGGCTGTAATGCATTGGTTGGGAGTGGGGCTCGGCTTGGAGGTGCCGGTGCTGGTGCTGGTGCTGGTGGGCGCATCATGGAAGCCAGTCTGAACCATGGGCGAGGCTGCTGTTGGGATGCCATATTCCTGAGACTCAGATGTCAGATAGCATTTTGTTTACACAATCTCCTTTATATACATACAAATAATAGCAGATTGACGATATGAGAGTGAGGAGGTACGTAAGGCATCAGATTCAGCCTAGCTGTGTGACGAGGAATTTGCCTTTAAAGTTGAATGCCTTCCTCTTCACAGCTCAAACTTGACGGTTAGTATACATGATTCCCTCGGCTCTTTCTACTGCTGCTCTTCTTAGGAGTTAAAATTATATACTAATAAAATGACAAACATGAAACCTTGATTGATTCCTAAATTCAAATTCACGAAAGCCCCAAGCCCCTCCCTCCCCCTTCCAACTACAGATTATAAAAATCTTTATTGACTTTGCTTCTCCACAATGCAGATTTGATGCCTATATCTTTACCCTCCTTTTTGCCTTTTTAAGATGCCTTATAGTTTTGTGTGCTATTTCTTTAATTTTTTACCCGACTACATGATAGCAGCAGGCATTTTGGGTGAGTTGGGAATAATTTGTCATTTCAACATTGGAATCAAACTTGTCTGGAACATTGAAAAGAAGTCAGAATTTACATTAAGGCCAGTTGGTAAACTCGAATACTTTGAAGACAATTTCGATTCCGGTGGGAATTTGCCAGATGAAGAGCAAAACATTGAGTCCGTTGAGTGCAATGTGAAGATTCCTAGCAGTCTCATTCCCCTTCTGCATTGCGGGTACCAGGGCAGCAGCGGCAGCCCACAGAACAGTAATCCCTGAACACACCATAGAGATTAGTCCTAAAACCTAGTATTAGTATTAGTATTAGTATTAGGATGAAGAAGAAAGAATACCTGCCCCTGCAAAGAGATGGGGTCCTGGAAACAGCTTTCCAGTTCTTATCCAGGTGTTGATTGGTCCAAACACAGCCTCAAACACCCCGAACCCTAGAAGTATGGACCCTGCGTCGAAGTGCTTATCCCTGTATTGCCCTTTGATCAGCCCCTTGCGCTCCTGAACCAAACAATCAGCCAATTACACTTATACCCATCAACTACTAGGACTAGGACTGACACACGATCATCAATACCTCCGTGAGTTGCTGAATCCTGAGGTCCAGCGGTGAGGGATCGGCCACGTCGGGAGCAACTGCAACCTGCTTCTTGAGCTCAGTGATCTCGGCCTGAATGGTGCGAACCCGGCGCCATTGCCACCCAAGATAACCAGTGTAGAGGGTGTAGACGAACAGACCACCCATGGCCAGGGGGTGAATAAGGGCAGCTGTCCTTCCTTCCAGGATCCCAAACTCCCCACCAGCAGCCAAAGCATCCTGTTTACATCAGTCAAATCAAATGCATCCAAATATAATATGACTCTGTTTTGTCTTACATGCCTTAGAGTCCAGCAAGATGGGCAGTGCCACTGCTGCAGCCAGACGGAGAGGATCCGATGATTTTACTGGGAGACTGCCCATGCTTGCCGCCGCCCTCATGGGGTGGTGCCGGTGCCGGTGCCTCTGCCTCTGGGTGGCTGTGGGGAGCTGCAGGAAGCACAGTGTGGCAGCCATGATGCAACTCAACTCAACTCAACTCAACTCAATAGTGGTGTGTGACTGGTGACTGGTGACTGATGGCTGCTTCTGCAACATCCAAACAACAAAAGATAAGGCTCCCTTTTGGGCTCCAAATTTCCTCCTCACAATGGACACCGCAAAAGTCCGTGTCAATTTATTCATTTACCAATGCTCATTTTTCTCCTAAACATGTTAAATAGTGTATCATAATAATCAAACATGCCAGAATGAAAATGGAATTGGTCAATTACTTTGATGTAAGTGGATATACTCAAGTTGATCTCACTTTCATGTTTGATCATCGTGTTGGTCTTTTCACTTTCAAAGTCTAGTCTTTTACATGTTAACCATGATATCATTCAGAGATTCTCGCATTGCGTTTATCTAATTGAACTGTAGTAAATGTTTGTGGAATAGTAAAATAGTGAGACATATTGATTGATGCCATGTTTTACATGTGTATACATTAAAGTGGTTGAGATGTAGCTAACAATTTTGCCTGCTGAAATTCAACCTAATAAAAAGTGTTAATTATTAACTTAAACTTGACCAATCTTAAAAATTGTACTAGTATGTTTTGTGAAACAGGAGTTTCTATGTAAAAGTGACTAATCTGGAAATGAACTCCTGGTGGGGTTCCTTAAATCACGATTAACTTTTCATGCAAACGTTGATTCAAACATTGATTGCTTGAACGTAATCTCCAAATCTCACATGGCCAACTTGGGGACAACAGCGAAGCAGAAAATGGACACTTTACTCCAATATTTAAGGTTTTGAAAATATTGACCATAGCTAATTAGCAACCACTTACAGTTAGGATCTAATTAGTATATACACAGAGAGAGATACGCACTGTATATGTATGTATTCACAATGAAAACGCGCCACAAAAAAGTACACGTGGCGCCAAATTGACTTTCTAGTGTGAATGTAGGCGTGGGTAGGTATTTATAGATTAGCTTAGTTTTGAGTTTGGGTGAAATTAGGGATATAAGTTTACACACAAATTGGTTGGTAGTTGAGCAGTAGTGCATGTATCATCAACTCCTCTATTAGTTGGGACATTAAATGGACATATCCAATACTGTACTCCATCCTTTTGAATTATTATTCTCAAATACATTTCAATTATCATACTACTTACTATATGCATATTCAAATATGGCCATACTTAATATTCATACATGAAAGTTAGAAGATCGATTAGCAATAATACATTGAATAATACGATATGCCAAGTTGTCAGAAAACAACTTCATCTAAAACTTATTTTGGAACAAAAAGATGTGCCATGTTTGCCAGAGTTTTTTAATAAATCTGTTCAGTTAAGTTCAATGAAATTTAGGTTGATTCATTTATTCAATACATTAATTTTCAGTTCGATCCAGTCCAATTTATTTTAGTGCAGCAAGAAATAAGCTGTGATGATTTATGAGTATAGGTGGAAGCAAACACACACTTAATACCAAGTTAATGCTCTTAATATAGCAAACCTAATTTATTAGCTATACCTTCTCTATCTGTCCCAATAATATTAAGCAATATTAATCTTAATTAATCACATGCATGGATCCCTTATAATTGCTATGCTACCATAATTCGTAGGCCTACATTCTCCTCGACCTTAACTACAAGTAGCATATATAAAGAGGAGCCGTATATACGCACTTTTCTCATCCTCATTCCTTTCTCGATCTTGTGCAATATTGAGTTATCAGTTATTACTGTTTCTCCTCATAACAAACAAGTGACGGTAATGGAGACGGAGAGATTGACGGCAGAAATGGCCTTCAAGGAGGATTCATCCTCAGTCGTCATCAAAATCCGGCGCCGGTTGCCTGACTTCTTACAGTCGGTCAAGCTCAAGTACGTCAGGCTTGGACTAGGCTACGGCTACGATTCTTTCCACAAGCATCTCAGCTTCTTCCTCCTCCTCGTCCCGCTGCTCCTCCCACTCTTGGCCGCACCCTTCATCCACGCCGGCGGCCTCTCCGCTGCTAACCACGTCATCATCGCCGCCGTGTCCTCGTGGAGGACCGACCTCGTCACCTTCACCACCGTCGTCATGTCCCTCCTCCTGCTCGGCCTGTACCGGGCCACCCGACCCCGCCCCATTTTCCTCGTTGACTTTTCCTGCTACAAACCGGAGGAGGAGAGGAAGATGTCGGTGGACTCTTTCCTCAAGATGACGGAGGAGATCGGTGCCTTCTCCGACGACACCGTGAGCTTCCAGAGCAGGATATCTGTGCGTTCGGGACTGGGTGACGAGACCTACCTTCCTCGGGGGATCACGTCGACTCCGCCGAACCTGTGCATGGCGGAAGCCCGGGCGGAGGCGGAGACGGTGATGTTCGGAGCAGTGGACAGCCTGTTTGCAAAGACGGGGATAAAAGCGGAGGAGATTGGGATCCTGATAGTGAACTGCAGCCTTTTCAACCCGACCCCGTCGCTGTCGTCGATGATCGTGAACCACTACAAGCTTCGGACGGACGTCAAGAGCTACAACCTCGGTGGAATGGGCTGCAGCGCCGGCCTCATCTCCATCGACCTCGCCAAGAACCTGCTCACCGGGGTCGACAACCCGAACACGTACGCCCTGGTGGTGAGCACCGAGAACATCACCCTCAACTGGTACTTCGGCAACGACCGCTCCATGCTGCTCTGCAACTGCATCTTCCGGATGGGCGGCGCCGCCATCCTGCTGTCGAACCGGCCGGCGGACAGGTCGCGCGCCAAGTACGAGCTGGTCCACACCGTGCGGACGCACAAGGGAGCCGACGACAACAGCTACAACTGCGTGTACCAGAAGGAGGACGAGAAGGGGAACGTCGGGGTGTCGCTGGCTCGAGAGCTGATGGCGGTGGCCGGAGACGCGCTGAAGACGAACATAACGACGCTGGGGCCGCTGGTGCTGCCGCTGTCGGAGCAGCTCATGTTCCTGGTGACGCTGGTGAAGAAGAAGGTGTTCAAGAGGAGGAAGGTGAAGCCGTACATACCGGACTTCAAGCTGGCGTTCGAGCACTTCTGCATACACGCCGGAGGCCGGGCGGTGCTGGATGAGCTGCAGAAGAACCTTGACCTGTCGGAGTGGCACATGGAGCCGTCGAGGATGACTCTGCACCGCTTCGGAAACACCTCCAGCAGCTCCCTCTGGTACGAGCTCGCTTACACGGAGGCCAAGGGACGGGTTTCCAGGGGCGACCGGGTCTGGCAGATTGCGTTCGGGTCGGGTTTCAAGTGCAACAGCGCCGTTTGGAAGTCCCTCAGAAATGTGTCCGCGCAGGAATGCCTGGCCAAGGGGGGGAACCCCTGGGACGACTGCGTCCATGCGTACCCTGTGCAGCTCAAGTTTAATTAATTTTCATTTTTTACCCCTCATGCCACTGTACTTAATTAACTAGAGTGCGTGCGTGGTAATTCTTTTGATACTTGTTTTATTCATGCATTCTCCCCAAAAAGGAGGAAATTATATAATAATATATATATATATATATATATATATTTATTTATTGTTCGATAGGGTCCAGTCCCATTCCGAGGCTGCCTCAATTTAATTAAATCCAACTGCATGAATTGAAACCTACGTTCAATTCAATTCAATTCAATATACTGCGTTTGTGGGAGATGCTTTTCAAATTATAAATCTCTACCTCTTTTGAACTGCCTTTCTACAATACAAATTTAAGGATTCAAATTAGTTTCTTCCTTCTCCGGCGTTTATTGGGTTGTTCGTGATGAAAATTACATAGCTCATTCCTTAGCGTAGGTTGCTAAGTCGGGTGCTTTAGATACTTATGTTTGGACGTCTCTTCCGCCTTTTATGTCAAACGATTCCAGGGCCTTGAAATGGAATGAAGTTTTTGACCTTGTGATGCTCCTTCGTGCCTGTAAAGTAGCACAGGGTTCACTCAGGGCGGGCGGCAAGGTGTTATATGTGGAGAAGATGGATGAATAGTGTTTTGGAGGAAGAGTCATGAAAGTGTATATGCATGACTCTGTACTAGCCTAGAAGTTGAAATGATCAGCCCAGCTCTGTCAAAAATCTAATTTGAAATAGATTGCTCTTGACTTGAACATGCCTTGTGATAAATCTGTTCAAGCCAATCCTCACCAAAATTCATATTGTGTATTACTGATAATGTAGTGATCTCTCAACCTCTAAACTTAGATTTTGCTACCATCACTCTTCTTTCATGATCCCTGCAAATCCATTCTTCAAGGATGACCCATATGTATTGAATTTTGCTGGTTTTTAAGGCAGTTCCCGCATCACATTAGTTGCTTGTCTCCTCCTCATAACTGTTTCTGAAAGTTTCCATGTCATTCCTTTTATTTTGGGAATAGATTTCACACATGGAAGCTATTGTGAGTTAGTTTGGGAGTTTTGATTCATATAGCCATTTGTTCCTGGCACACCGTATAGACCAGGCATCAATATAAAGAAATATTCTTACAATAATTTCTTGAGTTTTAACCTTAATATCCACATTCCCGTAGAAATAAAATATAAGAAAATATTCTTACAATAATTTCCCGAGTTTTAACCTTAATATCCACATTCCAGTATAAATAAAATATATCCCATAGAGTATTAAACGTAATGTTCTGAATATCTAACCACTGATGCAGATAAGTCTAGAAAGATTGAACTTTTCCAGTCATTGAAACAATGGTGAATATCCTTATTGTTACATTTACAAAATGAGCATATGGAAGGTAGATGGAAGTTAAAATCTTCTAAAACATCAGGAAGTGGTAAGAGCCTGTTGAGTAGTCTCCAACTGAAAATAGTAAATTTCAGATGGAGATATTTTGACCTTAAATGCTTGAAAGAGGTTATTACATCTCTTTTAGGCCTTAACAAATTGTAAGTTGATGATAGTGTGAAAAGGTCATTTCTCTTTCACTTTCCAAATTAATATATCAGGATATCTATCAAATAATGAGAAATCCCTGAAAATCAAATCAATATGTTCATTATCTAGACCATTTTATAGTACAAGATCTAAATCCACAATCCAATATCCTAAGTACACAACCCATTTAGTGATAAATTTTCTTAATCACCCCTCATTAAATTTAGCATTCAATTAACATTTATTATTTCATTTAAATCCCTTAAGTTTGAATAATAAATTTTGGATTTAAGTTTTTATTAAATTTAATTGTATGCTCAATAAATCCTCAAAACCTTCAACATTCATAAGTTGTCCAACTTAATTCAACACCTTCAAATTTAGGCCATGTTTGCTAGAGCTTATTTATTGGTGTACTAAATTGAACTGAACTGAAGTGAAAATTAATGTACTGAAAGATGGAATCAGCATGACTGAATTAATATGAACTTCATTAAGTTACACTTACACTATCACTTCACTGAATTGAACTGATCTACCGATAAGCCAAACAAGATGTGAATTAACTTTTTAATCTAAATAGGTACGTGAAATTTGTAGAGAAAGTTGATAAGAATATTTTATACTATATATAAAGAGTGGGGTACATTTCATGAATTAGAGTTTGATTAGGACTAAGTTTCATAATAATAGTTAACTAAAATTAAAATTTAATAAGTGATATTTTAATAAAATTTACCCTAAATGGGATGTGGATTTAGGATATTGGGTTGTGGCAATAGCATCCCCTTTTATAAATTTTGCACATAAAATTCTTGGCCATTGCAGAATTCGGAGATGGTTAAGTCAGGAAAAGGTAAAGCAATATCATCATTCCATGCTTCTACTAGTGAGTATTCCTTTAACCAATTTGAGTTTCAAAATGAATTTTTTGCTTCACCGACCTGGAGTTTAATATTTTCAGAAGCTATTTAATTTGTTGAATATCTTTGATTCTTTTCCAAGTTTTAGAGTTCTTAAGATAGTTGAGTATAGCCCACATATACCCTGACCAAAGATTATTACCTTTGTGCATTTTTTACAACTATTTTAATGAGTCTTTTGTATTTAGCCCATTTTCATGTTCTAGATAACATAAATTTATTTCAATTCAGTAAAAAAATAAGTTCTAATGACCAAAATTGTGATCATCATTTCGCATTTCATAAAAATACTGGTTATCAGTGTTTTTTATTTTATTTTGTTTGATGGCCTAACTTAGCTAAAAATGATCCAGGTGTATAAAAAGTTAAAGTTGAGTGCATGCAATTTGAAGAATGACATAGTCAAACATAATAGATACTCTCATTCAAGGCGCGGCGTGCAAGTTAATACTATTTACTGAATTTAGGTGTGAAACCGAGCGTGTCGGCTGACCAGTGACCAACCTAGCTAGTCAATCCCACCATATTTGTACCTATTTTGTAATAAAATATGATCACACTTCAATCTTTGGAGGTTTCAAATAGAACTCTAATTGTTGATTAATATATAAATAATAAAAATATATTTATCTTTTTATTGAGTGAGATCAGGAGTACTACATTTTCTCTGCCAAGTAAATAATGGAATACGTTTCTACACTACTAGATACTATTATCTCCAGTTTATCCGTAAAAAAATTTGAACCATTTAATAAAATATACACCGCACTGTGTGGAAAATTCAATGTTGTTTAATAAAATGACCCATTTATGTTGAAGCAGTTAAAATAAAATTCGATGAAAATTCGAGTTAACTGAGATTGTTGATCCAGTCAACAATTTATATAACATACTTAAATGTTACGCATTCACTATTTAATTTTAAAATTTTCTTGAAGTATCTATATTTAAGCATAAACCAAATGATTGTAATATTACATACCAAAATCTCATGAGATGTGTCACTGTGGTATGCGAACAGTCATACATTTCAATTAATTTATCTCAATTTAGTTAAGTTTTATTTAATTAATCTCAATTTAATTTTGTTCAGTTTGATTTGGCCCAATTAATTTCGATTAAATCAAATCTCAATTCATTTATGTCAAGCTCAATTATGTTCATATAAATTCAGTTTAGTTTCACTAAATTAATTGAGCTGAGCCCAAGCGAAGGCAATTGGGCTGGTTGTGGCAACAACATACCCAACTCCAGACGGATTGGATTCACACACAGAGACACGCATGATGTTGGCCGCCTCTCCCATTTCCGGTTGCTTCCATCCGTGGCCTCCGAGAGGCACCACCGTCAGAGCTCCAGCCAAGTTGAGATTCAGGCGGAAATCCCGAAATGACGACATAGAGTTGAGCGGGTCGGATGTTTTGAGGGCGATGCAAAGGGCTTCTGTTGAGAAAGCCAAGAAGCAGAGGAACACCACCGCCGAATCGGAGGCCGGCAAGAGTCAGCAAGTCTCGCCGGCTCCGGCTCCGGCTCAACCTCTGCGTATCAAGACTGATTGGCGTCTTCGGCTGGAAGAGCTGGACAAGAAACTGCGCCAAATCATGCTTCTGGATCAACCATAGACCATAGTGATAGTCCCCCTATTTCGCTGCAACATTACTTGTATTACTGTCAATGGAATGCTATTCCGGTTGTGTTTTAGGTTCAAAACTCAAATAGCAATGCTAACAAAATATATATCCCGCATCAACGTTCAAGTTTGTTACAACTCCGAACAAAAATTACAACAATCCTCAATGTATGAATATCGTAGAAATGACACAAGAATAAGGACACTAGTATGGTCGATAGCGCCTGTTACGTCCACCCTCTTCACTGTTGCTACTAGTTCCACCCCGCCCGTTGCTCCTATCATTTCTTCGGGGCCGCACTTGTGGCATCTGCACCCCAGGCTGCTGACTGCACCAAACTCAAATCCATATCCATATTCATATTCAATAATAAATTCCTTCAATTATAATCAACCAAACACAAGGCAACAACTTACAGAACATAGCCGATTCGACCATCTGGCAGAACCATGGGCACCATTTGCATTCCTGCTGGCATCGGTCCCCTCCCGTATATCATAGGTTGCTGCATTTTTTTCCACTGAAATAAGCACAGTTTCTATAAAGAAAACCACACTCAACTCTGAATCTTACTACCGACCTGTTGAAATCCAGCAGCACCATATCCAGGAGCTACCTGACCATATGGACTCACAGGAAAAGCACCGTATCCAGGGGACTGAATGAAATTAGGATGAGGCATGGAATTTGGAGAATTAACCATATCAAACTTTTTTTCACTCTGAGGCTTAGCAAGAACTACTTCCAGTGCTTGACCTAATGATTTTAAACAAAACAAAATGGATCAGTAACACTGAAATCTTCTGCCCGTGGACAAAAGGCCTAAGTTTGATGGAAAAGTTGAGTCATATTCCGCAAAAGTAAAGGATCCAAAAGAGATTTTTAACGGAAAGTGAAGCTAAAAAGAAACTAAACTAAACAAAGAACATTATCATCACAAATGCATGATGCTCCAAGCAATTTCCTAACACTACAAAGATCAGATGATGAAGAGTCTCTTCCTGATATGAAACAAGTATGGCATCGTATCTGAAAAAGAGATTTATTTGGCATGCAGGTCTACCAAGTGCCAACTACTACAAAATTTAGTCCAAATCTCTTTAAGATATTATCGAGTGGTAACTTACAGTCAACAAATATTATTTTTCTAATCCAAAATCCATATTAGACTTTATTGTAAACTCAGAAAATACCATTAATATCATATTTTTCAGTCTCTTTGATAGCCTTCAGAGCACTTGATCTCTCTGCATAATGGACAAACCCAAAGTCCCTTTTGCCCCCACTTTTGGCTGGTGGCATAACAACTTTGGTAACTTCCCCGTGCCGCTGAAAGAGTTCCTTCAACTGTTCAAGAGATGTATCCTCGGGGATGTTTTTCACGTAAAGAGCCTTGACCTGGACAATAGTGAGCCTTCTTTTGTTAAAACCAGCTCAGGAAAAAACACCACAAACACACACACATATATTTTATATAAATCTCTTTGTTAACCAGTTCAGGGGAAAACACCACCACACACACATAGTTTCAAAACACGAGTAGAATATAACAGTTTTTAATGCAGAAAAGACTTGTTTTCAGAGAGTTCACCAACTGTTTCCTAGCTTTGATCATCATCTTACATGAGAGATGAGAGAACAAGAAAATCTTTGCTACTAATATTAGATAGCTTATGCAGTATTTACATGACTAACCATGTAAAACCACAATGAAGCATCTTAAACATGCATATAGGATCTTGGTGGCTTTTAATAGCAATGCTAACAGGAATTGGAGGGGATAATAATTAATAAGCTAACGGGCTCGATAATCAAACTTAACATCAATTCAAGATGATCTGGCAATTACAAAATAATTAAAATTTCCACCTGCTCATGTAAAAGCCAAAGAACAAAAAAGTGAAATCATGGCTCAATAGTCAAAGTTAGCAGCATTAATTCAAGATGATCTGGCAATTACAAAATTTTCGTTAGAGAAATGATAATTACATAGTGCACGTCAAATATAGAATTGAAACCTCAAGAACATTTACAAGAAACCGCTAGGATACCTGGGAAGCAGCAGCAGAATGATCAGGTGTAATCTTTGGATCAGCCCAGGTAACCGATGGAGTGAGACCATCAATCTTAAATGAGGAGCTTGACATTTTCTGCTTGGAATATTCAGCACATGCATTGTTGTAATATTCGACAAAAGCAAAACCACGATTTCGACTAGGGTTTTGAGGATCCTGCATTTGGCAGAGTACCCACTCAGAACACTACATGCTGAACATAAAGAGCTCAGACATGTTTTGACCTTCAAAAAAAGATACCTTTATAAGTTCTATGTTTTCTGCTCCAGGACCAGTCTCCTCAATGATTTTTCTAAAGTCAGCATCAGTTAAAACCTTGGGGACGTTACCAATGAATAATCTAAACTTAGTCTCCGACAGTGAACACCTTAAGGTTTTTCCCTGATGCAGGGAGGAGTTACAGATAAATATATAGTATAATATAGAGAGTAATAAAAAGAAGACAAGTCCAAAAACATGGATTGGTACCTTGAACTCTTTGTTATGCAATTCTTCAATGGCCTTCTGTGCCACGTCTTCGGTTTTAAATGCAACAAAAGCAAAGCCCTTGCTCTCACCGGTGTCTCTGTTTCTCATCACTCTTATCTGCAAGAAAACCAATAATGTGAGAATGCAAGAGACGATATGGGCTGAATGAAAGAGGCAAAATGGGTACCTCGGAGATATCACCGGCGGGTTCACAAAGGTCCCTCAAGTCATCCTCAGTAATGTCGCGAGGAAGTCCGCCGATAAAAACCTCAGAGCCGCGAGGAGGGAGACTAAGAAGGTGAGCATGCTTGTCCTGGTCTACTTCAGAAGCACCACTAGTCTCCACATGCTCCCCTCCAGACAATTCTTCACTGTGATCCTGGTTTTCTCCTTCTTCCAGCTGTTCCTCAGCATCGTCATCTTCTTCAGTGTAGTTGTCGTCATCAAGATCGACACGGTCGTCAATCTCAGTATTATCCGCCATGGCTAGCCTTTTCCTTTAAAGTAAAAGAGAATGCTTCTACACTGGCACATATAAGCTAATAATCAACAAGATTGCATCTTTCTGGGAATCGAAACCCAGGCAGCAGCATACTCAAACAAAATCACAAGAAAAATATCAAGGGGCACAGCATAGCATAGCAATAATAACAAAAAGGGGAGGGATACCTCCAGAAAAATTCAAGGGCTGATGATCAGGTTGGATACAAAGACAAAGTAAAAGAGCGACATAAGAGCGACGACCGGCAAACCCAAACAGACATATATTTGATTTTTTCCATTGAATTTTTGTTTATCATCAAACAAGAAGAAGATGGCGCAAAATATTGCTTTTGAGGATTTATTGAGTGAGAGAGACTGTGACTGTGACTGTGACTGTGACTGTGGTATGAATATGATGATGGATGGGAGGGAGGGAGGGAGGGAGAGACGGGAAGGGTGAATACCTGTCTGTCTGGGTGTGTGTATTGACAATGGCGGAACCTCCCCCTTCTCTCCTCTCTCACGCTCTTTTAACATCCCTAATTTTGTCTGCCCAATTCTGTCATTTCCTTTTCTTCTCCGGGGTAAACTCGTCCATATCATGGATCAATGTATCCACCTATCGTACTATGTGCTGGATTTCTCTTTTTCCCTATGTTCTTTACCCTTTACTCCCAAATGTGTGCCTATTCTCCACCAGACACCGGCGATCTTGCAAATCTGATATACAACCATGCGTTTGGAGACTTTGACCAATAACCATCTTCGATGATAGGAGAGGCCCTCGTGCGAGTGGTGGTGACAACAGAGTGGTGTAAGAGAGTGGAATACTAGGATTGCAAGATCATAGATAATAATGTAACCAACTTATCTTTATTTCATCTTTAAAAAAAATGTCAAATCAAGCATTAAAATGGAGGGAGTTTCTAAGTTGATAAGATTTGAGGAGGGTGTTATTTAGAGTAGTGGTTATTGAGAAGCTCCAAGAGAAGAAGTGCAGCAGAGTCCTTGGCTTTCTTGACGCTTGGCATAGCCTCCCCAACACACTCATCAGTCCAACCCCTGTCAGACGTGTTTACCCGAACCGCAAACGTGAACTTCTTTGCATGCGCCGGCCCCCCTTCGTGAATGCACCTGTAGAGCGGCATCGGCCAGTTCCTGCGCAGACATATGTCGTTCAAGGTTTGCCGGGTAAACGTTTGGCTCCCATTCCTCTTAGCCGCCTTGCCATCCTCCATCTCAGCATTCTCCTTGTCCTTGAGAGCAACCAGAGCATTCCGTGCTGCCAACTTCTGTGCCATTTTCTTCTGTGAATTGTGTGCCGTTCCTACCTGAACACCGTCAACATAAACCTCAACAGTAGCCAAGTTCCCACTGCGGCTTGCCTTGTACTCGAGCCCCTCCGCCTGCTGCTGGCATCTCTCCTGCAGCTCCCGAACCGGGTGCATTGGCAGCGTTTCTGGCGTCACCATCGGTTCCATCAGGGGTCGGAACACCTGCACCCACCCACAGTTTATCATCAACAAAACCCTCAACAACCTCAACTTATTAAAGATGAACATCAACTCACCCTCCACACCACTCCAGTATCCCGGGTGTCAAGGAACACAGCACCAGCAATTGACTCGACTATATCCCCGAGAACTTTTGGGGCTTTGCAGTCCCCTAACCCAAACGAGTTGAACCCCGGTTTCAACATCTCAGTGCTAGCCTCTTGTACAAAATCCTTTATCTGTTGAGGAAACAAACTTGGTTCATTTCAAAGACAATAATAAACAACAACAATGCATAATAATAAAGGTTACCTGCTTCTCAAGAGCACTCGATCCATGTCGGAGGTGCACATGAAGGTTGTGCTTAACAGCCACACGTGCAAAATTCTCGTTGTTGACTGCAGCAGCACGCAAATCAGTTATGCGTCCTGGTGGCAGATCTGTATACGTGAAGAACAAGTGCCTGGTGATGAGGTGGTCCAGTACAGCATCACCTACAAATTCTAGTCGTTGGTAACAAGAAACCCCAGATGATGGACGTGAAGCGTGAGTTATTGCCTCCACTAACAGGCTCCTGTCACTGAATTTGAAATTCAAACAAGCTTCCAGCACATCAAAATTAATGCTTCTCAGAGTATTCTCTTGAACATTGGTAACCCTCACAGGAAACTCATCCTCCTTCATATCAAAATCCACCTTTATGCCTATCCATTTCATCACGTGGTTGGCAGCACTCTTCCCTCCTTCAACATAGTAAACTCCAATTAGAGCTTCCACAACATCTGCTAAAGTCTTGCTGGATAGGACACGATATGAACTTAGATCACTCTCCTCCAGCTCCTCGTCCTCGATTTCTCCATCTTCAAACCCGTCACCTTTTTCGGCCACCGTTTCTTCTACTTCATCGAACACGGGTAATACCCCTGGGGCGGCCCATCTCGATGGAGCAAACCGATCAGCTTGGATGTACGACTGAAGCCCCTTATTCAATGCAAACTGATAGAGCACCATGTTGCTCACCATTTGCTGCCTCATACGGGTAAGCTGACCTTCATGTTTCTGGGGATGTTTGAGGAAAAGAAATCGACTCACAACCCATTTCAGATAGGCATCTCCCAATAGCTCTGCCCGCTCATAGCAGAAAGTCTCCTGGCATGAAGCAGCAGTCAACGCTTCCAAGATCTGCACATACAACAGACACCATAACTAACTAACTAACTGCTTTTATATAATATATATAACTAACTAACTAACCATAAGTATACCTTGGCGGCAGGAACGGGATAGCTGATGGCATGCTTTAGTTGCACAGCAAGCAGCATACTCTCAACCCTCCTCATAATGGAAGGCAGTCTTTGAGCACCCTGGACTAGTGATCCAGGAAGGGGGTGTACTAAGCAGAGTTCAGGTGGGAGGAACACATAATAGATCTTGTCAAGGCTATCCTCACACTCCTTTGCTTCTGAATGCTCATATCGTGGGGACAGAAGATTCTTGCAATACGAAACTCCGCGACCTCTTATAAGAGGCTGCTCTTTGAATTTCAAATCAACTCCATACCTGCAGATATTAGAATTTTTTTTTTTATTAGCAAGTTTAGAATGTCAAGTTTAAATTAATCATAGATGATGCATACTTCTGCTTGTAGTAATCAGCATAGGAGGTATACTCCATGGGACCAAGATAGCCTTCTTTCCTTGGAAATGAGTTCTCAGCAGTCATATCATAACGGACGGAATCAACAAAGAACCTTTTTCCAGAATGAGCTGCAGTGATGATCTTCCCTACCAAGTCATCAGAGCTAACATAAGAGTAATCTGCTATCACCAACTTGCCCTGTTCCTTATGAACAGGGATGTCTACTTTGCGAGCAAGACCAGAGGCTTCCACAACATTATACTGTGCAACAGCTCCTCGAATACCATATGTAGGATGGGACTTTAAGCCAAAAGCCATGCCATGTCGCAGTTTACCAAACCCGTATTCTCTTCTGTCTCCGCCCAGTGCTCGGTCATTTGTGCCAAGATATACATCCGGCCGTGCTCTCTGGAGAGGATTGCTCCAAGCATCTGTCTTTATTATATTTTCAACCAGAGACCAGTCAATATCCCAACTTGTCATTGGGACAAACAGATATGCCTTTGCAGCATCCCATGGAGTGGTGGATGGTTCAACATCCACATCCAGTACTATTCCCATCAGTCTTACATGGAAACTCTTTAGCAAACCTAACTGTAACAAATGAAACACACACCAAATAACTTACATGCACACTTTATAAACACCTCGTAACCATTAAACAATACTCAACCTGAGTTTCAGTTATTTCTAGTGGGCCTCGATGGACAAGTGAAGCTTTAGCTATCACACTTCGAGCAATAAATAGATCCATTGACATCGATAACACCTGCTTGTTTAAAGAATGCTCAATTATTCTAACAAGGAAACGAAAGAGACTGCACATTCTATCCAATTACTATACCTCTTCATCCAGCTCAGTGCCAAACAATACTGCAAATTCTGAAACTTGTGTCATCAAAGGATCCTTTGAGGAACCAATGTTAATGCTCTTGATCGCATACATGTGCACTTGAATCAACCTACTACTTTTTTCACAACCCTCTTTCCCAGATAGAATCCATTCACCCTGAAGAGCCAAAAACTCACTTGTCAATCCTCCAAAAAAATTAAATCACGTAGAAGATCAAGATACACACAAACTAACCTGGAGAACTTTAGCAACGCCCTCAGGATAGAATTCCCTATGCCTAGCAGTTCCAGGGAGTGGATCCCCTTCTTCACTTTCATCAGCTTTTTCAACATGTGCCCCACTTCCCTTGTCCGGCAAGAGCATGTCCGTAAATGCTCCCATTTCATGAAGTTTCTTACAAGCAAATAAGCATACAGCCTGAAAGTGACACAGCCAAATCAATGAATGAGTACTCTTGCTTGAATTAAATGCATCAAAAGTATAATATACCTGTTGTGAAAGACGCATTGAGCTGCAAACAGGACCCTCAAGTTCCTCAAATGGTGCATTGCTAGGAAGTTGAAGCTTGCATGAATATTCGGGAGGGGCATCTGGTTTCTCATGGCATTGCATTATAAATTCAGGACGAAGAATTGAATATCTGCAAGTTTGTGGAAATATGAAGTCAATTATGAGAAGGAGGTGGCTTTTAGGACCTTGAAAAGAGGCCTAAATACCATTATAAACATCTATCCAGATGGACTGATCACAATATAAAACCAACCAAACCTGTCACTAGGTAACTGTGAACAGTAGTAGTGGACAAGTCCGACAGCAGAATTTAAACTGACAACAGCACCAGTTGATTGGACTTTGTACATTGTATCCTGGGTTACCTCCCCCAGCTTAGATGTAATCTCGATGTGACTAAGATTAGTCCTCTCAATTGCTTCTTTCCGCAATGTCTCTTCACTATTTCGAGCATTTCTGAGGAAGGCTTCATGCGACAAATTCCCTCTTCATGATAAGAAATAGAAGCTTTTTTTTAAACTCAAGTTTCAAATGCTACTCTATAGATCAGCAGGACTCCAACATACCTCTCAACCATCAAAGTGTAATCGGATCCAGGCTTTCTAGCACGCCCTCTAGATTGAATGTACGCCAAAACAGTTTTTGCGAGGTCAAAGCGAATGACAACATTGCATTGTCTGATATCAATTCCTTCCTCAGCTACACTAGTAGCAACCAGCAAAGTAACCTACAAACCAGGTGCAATCGAAAGTATGAGCAAGAGAACTCTAGCTAGCTCTCAAAAGGAATTGTGTGGAATCAATAAGGCATTTTTAGTCATACACGGCCATCACGAAATTTCGCTATTGTGTCCTGCATTTGGTATGGCCTCATTTCTTTACTGTTGTTATGCCCAATTAAACTTGCAGATTTGATAAAGCTCAGGGAAGGAAGCTCTGCAAAGACCTGCATCCACCAAATATTGGCACTAGTTCGATTTTCAAATTAAACGATGATGGATAGCTTTAAGATACTGACCTTTGGAAGAACCAAAGCAGCCACCACACGTTCAACGAAAACAATTGCACGGAAGTCATCTGTGTGCTGATATTTGAGAAGTATTTTAACCAAAGACTGCACCTTTGGTGTCACTTTTCCATCAGCAACAGCTGCTCCAATAATCACATCGACATGTTCTCCACCGGAGGCAACTACATGAGTTAAACATATTAATAAAAAAATACAAAGACAAAAGTATTTAACAGAAGTATGCTTACCATTTGAAATTTGAAATGCAGAAAACTAATATTTCTAGGTGAGTGAATAAAAAATGTTCTAGCAAACCAAAGCATTTCAAGTTAATTTCCAACAACAGATTCCCCTTAACAAGTAGAACTTGAAAGAACTAACCTTGACTGTCAGGAAGCTCTCCCTCTTCAATATCATCATATGAGTTACTTTCTGTAATCGTGTCCATGACAATATCTTCACCTGTTCCACTCACAGCTCCTTCTGACAATTTGCAATACAAGAGGGAAACAACTTTCTCTAAGTATGATTCTTGAAACTTGACATCTAGCTGGCAGTTTGCTCTTTCATCATTGTGCAAAGCATCTAGAAATGATTGTGCAACCTGCAAATTACCAATTGCATGTAAAAACTAAAATCCAACACATTCCAATTTGTGATTTGCCTGTTAAAACTAAAGCCAAATAAAATATTTCACCTTATAAGCACACCATTGCCCTAGCTCACCAAGTGCATAGTTGATAGCCCTCAATTTTTGAATCAAGGTAGCAGCGCCGTCGCTTTCTGTTCTTTCAGAGACACCATATGCTTGATGCAGTGCTTCCTTTAGACCAGCATCTCTAGCTCCCATAAATTGCCATTTACTCTTTCTTGAACTTGATTGAGCTGCCTGTTCAACATCTAGCTCCATTTGTTTTATTTGCTCATGAAGAGACCACAAGGTAGTGGCTTTATCATAAACCACCACAGTTTCTGTAGGTGTTGGGACATGTTTCTCAAGCTCTCTACGGTCCTTCACAGTGCAAACTACTGAATCTAATTTAGTTTCTAGATTCCGAATCTTTATTGCACAATCTAATTGACTAGAAACACCTGTGTACAATCAGCACAGTTTCAGGGGAATCAATTAAAATGTACAATTTAAACAGCAGATACTCAAAGTAAGTGATTAATACAGAAAAGGAATCAAAATATACCCTTCAGATTAACAGGAGAAGCGGTCATTCCAAAAACAGATGGCCTCTTCTCTTTTGCCATTGTGTGGTAGAACTCTGACATCACTAAAGAATACGGGTGCTTCTTCACAGCATGATGGCATTCGTCCAGAATAATTAGATCGATTGAGTCCATTTTGATTATACTGTGTCTCAGAATATTCAAAAGAATCTGTGCTGTCATGACCAAAACCTGCGAAGGACAGGGAAAATCATCATTATCCATCTTTTTGCCCTCTGAGAGTTACAAGATAGCTTAAGCCTCCATTGAAGGTATCGAATGAATTCTGTATTCAGATGTGGTAGCACAGGGAGGAGGAAGTGGCGGCGGTAAAATGTTCTTGTTTAGGGCAAGGTAACGAGAGAGAGAGAGAGAGAGGGGAGGAAAAATGTCAACTATTAAAAAATTGGAATTAATCAAGTTAAAGTAAGTAATAAAATTATTGGATTAGATTTTAGGTGAGAGATAGATCCAATGGCTAGAAAACTGGTATAAATGAAAAAGCAAGTAATCAATATATTGATTCAACAGTTGTTGTGTGTGATATGATTTAATAAGCAGTAACTATTACTATAATCTGTGATGCGATTTAATATCCATAGAATATATATATATTTTTAAACATCAAGTTCGATTTCTTATAACATGGTATACTTTACTATTTAACATCAACTTTAATATCTATATGTTAAACTTAGAATCACACAAGAAGAATTAAGCACATGAGCTAAATTGTACAAAATCCAAGTACTGAGAAACTTAGAATGCTCAATATATTTTTTGAGGATTGTCCAAATTGCCTGAAAAAGCCTAGTGTGTTTTGGACCTTTGAGGAACCACCTGAGACAGGTGATACGGAAGTTAACATGAAATGGATCTCTCTTTTATGAACAGATATATCATGAGTTCTATTTTATCCCTCCAAGAATCAAAAGAGTAAGAATAAATATAAGAATGGGTTTAATGGATCATATTAAGTCGAATAAAACAAGAGAAAGCAGGGCACCTGTTTAGATTCAAATTCACGTTGCCATCTTCTGGCATCCCAAAAATCTTGGCCCATTTCCCCACAGTAATGACCAACTTCACAGTGTGTCCTACTACGAATAACTTCTGCTTGCTGCACAAGAGAATATTATGAGATTCTACATGAAAAATGTGGTAATAATAAGTAGGTATACCTGATAAACAAGGGGTACTTTTGGAACCAGAAAAACAGCGAGCATTTTCTTGTTAGATTTCTGCAATTCAGAGCATAAGCTCTTAATAAGGAGGACGGCGATGAGTGTCTTGCCAGTGCCGGTTTCAAGGAATGCAATGGTATTTATGTTTTTAGCCTGTTCAAGAACATCTAATTGGTACTGGCGAGCCTCCTCGTGGACTTTGAGGTTTGGAATAGGCTCCTGAGGGGGCTTCTTGTCAGGCAACTTGTTCTTGTCCTGGCTGTTGTGAGCAGCCTCCCAGAGCCCCAAATGGAAGACCATCTCGCGCTTTTCTCTGTCCCTCTCCCAGTACCCCCGAGGCTCCCCCCTTCTTCTAATGCTTCCCCTGGACTCGGTGTCAGCCCAGCCCCGCCCTCTCTTCTTCCCATCACTCTTAGTTGCAGGTCTCTCCTCTTGTTTCTTAATGCTGTCAATGAAGCAGGGTTCAGATTCTGTGGCCATAATAACATCATCACCGCCATAGCAAATGGGATCAAGCCAGTATGAAGTGTCGGCCTCGCCATCCATTATTCACAACACAAATTCACACAACAGAGTTTGATGTTTCAAATCAAAATTCCTAACAAGTATCAGTATAGTTACTATAGTATGAGTATGAGTATGAGTATGTCGGCGGAATAAAATACATATATTTATAGAGAGAAAGGGGAGGGAGGAATCAAAGCAAAAACAGTACAGTACGGCGGCGGAAGAGATGGCGTCGACGGCGGCAGTTGAAACGGCAGATTGGCGTGGGATAGACCGTAGGAAACAAAGCAATCGGAGGAAGAAGAAGAAGAGAATACAGTGATAAAGTTGTGTGATTCGATTCCCTCACGGTCTATCTTACGCAAGTCTGCCCTCTCAAGAATCAATTCCGCCCAATCCTCATCACCACTCTGTATCTCACTATAACCAATTTCCGGCCTCGAAAACACTCCTCCCTCTTTCCCTTCCCTAATTGTACTAATGTCTTAATTATTACACGACAAGAACTAGGAATAAATGATAAAAGACATAATTGGGACAAGCCGGATTTCACAGAGCAGGTGGGGAAGGAAGGGTATTTACGTGAATTCCACTTAAGTGAGTGACATTCATTTAGGTGTACTGTACAACAAATATGTATAGGGACCAAACCATTCTTACATTTGCGGTATGTTGAAATCCAACCGTATTACTTTCTTTTTTACATCCAAGCATAGTAATACCGCTCTCTTGGTAACTATTGTAGGACATTTCACATATCAATAACAAAAAAAATCATCCAAAACATTCTTTTCAAAATATATTTAGGCCCTATTTTCTGGAGATTATTTCTTAAAATAAATTTAAATATATTTAACTGAACTAAAATAAATTTAAATACATTTTTTAATAATTTAAAATACATCGATCTAGATAATATTAACTAAATTGATATGAACTGAACAATTTTATAGGTGTCCTTTTGTCAAAAAAAAAATCATTGGCCTTTCCTATGAAATGGATTATAAGACCTTGAAAATGAAATTTTGTTTTCCAATAGTATCATGACATACTTGAACAAAATGAATTGTTATTAATGCATTAAATGGTTTATATAGTAAATGATTTTGAAAACCTCTATATGTCAACTCAACCGCATGGAGCTTGTCAATAATAGTGGCATTGGAGATTGTTTTTTGAGTTGAATGTGTCTATAATGACATGGATGTAATGAAGTTTTCTTATTTGATGCTGGGGTGAACTGAATTGGACTGGACAAGTGAGATAATGTATGAATACAAGGGAGAATAGGAATATCACCATTCATAGAGTCGAAACAGACATTCATGGTTACAATTATCGATTGCAATAAAAATATACGTAGAGGTTCATACTGGACAGGAGTAGATATCATCAAATATGAAGATGTATTCAGTGGGAGTAAGCATCAGCATCCAAGCGCATTCTTTTCGTACCTTGTTCTTCTTCTTCTTCCTCTGCTTCTTTACCAGCATTCACCAGCATGCTCTCTTTGGCCTCTACTGAGCACCTCTTGTAAGGTTTAAATCCCGTGCATCGTACTTTTATGTTTGAGCTGCTTGAGACTGGATTATTTACCGCTTCATCCTTTGAATTACTGCAATTTCCTCTGTTATTCAAAGCAAAGCTTTGGGGCAGCACCTGCCTCGTGAAAAGAGCCTGAAAAGCCTGACGCCCCTGTAAAACACACACACACACACACACATACATGCGAATCAGTAAACAAGCAGGTGAAGGATACAAGTAAATACTGTATGTATACTACTTACCTCTTCAGAGACCTCCTTCCAAGACTCACTCGTACTGCTAGAGCTCCTACTTCGCCGATCACTGCTTGGATTCACATTCACATTCACTGCACACTCTTCCTTCCCTTCTCCGTGCTTCTCCAGAGCATCTGTATCCACTTCACTGCTTGAAGCTGTATTAGATCCACATGAAGAGCGGTCAATCTGCTTCCGACCACCCTTGACCTTGTCTGAATCCTTGTCTTCGGTTTTTTGGGGAGCCAATGATTTCAGACCCTTGCTTTCCTCACTATCTGATGCATGCTGAGTGGTTTCCTCTCTCGGGGGAACTGGTACATAGTTAAAACCCAACTGAAATGGAGCACAGATGGGTAAAAGGCCGTTGGAAGCCCACCATGCAGTTGCAGCTGCTACTGTGGCAGCAGCAATTGCTTCAACACTTGGTGCTGCATTAATCTGTGGTGCATTCATGTTTGGGCTCGGCCAGACACTAGCAGCAAAGCTCGCAGCAGCATGGACAGCAGGATTCGGTAACAAAGCAGATAGAATAAGATTTGAGAAGGTAGATGAAACCTGGACTAGTGACTGATAATTATCTGGGTTCTGGACTACACTGACGTTACCACAATCATGCTCAGACGAAGGCAAATTCTGATTAACACTACCATCAAGAATCTGCACCGTGGCACGTCTGCCTTGGGTCTTCCCAAACTGCCAATCCTCTTTTTCAAATGTTTCGGGCTGTTTGAGTTTGATTCCATTCAACTTTCCATCCGATTCGGGTGGCTTGGCCAATTTTTCTGCCTTACATAATTGCATGCTACAATACTCATGTAATGTCTGACTAGCTCTCGGCTCAACAGTGACTTGAGATATATTTGACTCCGCCACCCCATCTGAAGCAGGAGCGAACTCATTAAAAGTATAACAGTTTTGGGGAGCCATTAATGCTGGGGATGAGCTCTTATCAACTGAAGAGGAGGTACCAAGTGATCCCAAGTATTCATCCCCCAATATCTGAGTTGGTGCAAATTATACATCAGGAAAAAAACCTACTGGGCAAAACAAAAGATACTGGAAAAATAAATACCTCGGGCTCAGGAAGTGGTTCTTTCTCCAAATCTATCGTCAATTTAGCCTGGGAAAAAGAACAAGTTGGATGCACTGATTTCCCATCCTTAGATTCCATTTGAGATGCAGAAGAACTGATAATTTTCCGAGGATAGGGATTGCTAGGCTTCCTTTTCGGTCTTGGGGGAGGAATTTCGATGTCTAGAGCTTGTCCTAGTGGAATTCCTTTAACCATAGCCTCCTTTTCCAACTAGATCAATTTCCAAAGTAGAATTAGAACTACTCTTTTTCTTTTCTTTTTTGAGGGGGAAAAAAAGAACATTCTAAGACAGCAAAATACTAAAAAACACTCTGTTTAGAACTATTCTAATGCCAGCAAAATACTAAACAACATTATATTGGGAACAAACATGCTAGTAGAAAACCAGGTTCATGTGACAATAGAGGCTTTGTACAGAAATGGTCACTTTCATTGCATACAAAACACCATCTAAATTTGAGAACAGTTTAGTCCTATAATTTTATAAGTACCTGCATGGAGAAATCCAGTTTCATAATCTAGTATAATGCACACTAATAATCCACAAAGAGGTTGAACTGATTCAATGTGGCACAATGGAGTTAAATGTGAATCGTAAATCGGGTCAAATTGTAAGATAATAACTCTCACATTCCAACATACTCATCAGTTGCCAAAGTATGATAAGAAAAGCTGTTTGACTCTCAGATGCATGCATATAATTCATATTCTTTCTTTACTTGACTGTTCTAATTTGTTGCGAACTTTGTGGCTTCATGGAATATGCTGACAAAATCGCTCAGCTAGTTGGCAAACACTGAGGATCTCAACTTTATCAAGTAAATAAAATAAAAATAAAGGGTGGTTAATATGCCCAGAGGCCTCAAGTATAAAAACTTAAAGTACCACCCCACTGGTTAGGCTAGCTGGAAAAGAAAATTATCCATAAGTTTAAGCATGATAACATGTTGAAAGGCGAAACACAAATTCTTCAAGCAAAATGATGTTTTATTGTAGACAAACTTCCGTATTTTGTACCTAGTAATTTATATTACAAATCCAGAAGCATCCCCTGATAAACTAATGCATAGAATTCACTGCAAATTTTATAATTAGCTAAAAGTATAATGTTGGAGTAGCTGTTACCTAGTTGAGACTCTCCACATTTATTTATTTTAACCTTGTATTTGCAGCACGTTATAATATTTGACATCAACAGTTACCAGTTTTTGTTCCAATTTACCACATTTGCTGCTTCAAGAATTATAATATTAATTCCTTTTTTTTTCTTTATTAGTGTGCCCAAAACTTGGGTGGATAGTAATAAGGGACATGTGT
This sequence comes from Cruciata laevipes, assembly GCA_963678965.1. Lineage (NCBI taxonomy): Eukaryota > Viridiplantae > Streptophyta > Magnoliopsida > Gentianales > Rubiaceae > Cruciata > Cruciata laevipes. The sequence goes on from OY787634.1 coordinate 30,059,216, forward strand.
TATTCAGGCCAGACTTCCTCCGCAGAAACCAAAACTACTCTTACCAAAACTAAATTATATATCTGAACACTTTCTAGTTCTCCTACAATGACATCCTCTAACGTTGATTTTATGTTCACCTAGATGTGACACTGAGATCTTCCACATACAGGGCTGCCCTTTCTATTGAAAACATATACATTTGCAACGATCAGGTTAAAAATATAGGAAATGTGTAGCTTTACAAAGCTATTGGATATACTTCATCAATGCAGCCTATCAGACCCATTAATAATACGTTCCTGAATCATAAGTCATAGTAACAGGAATCTTATAAACAAAACACTGTACACTAGAGGGACGAGCTTGCGGGGAAAACAAATTGTAAATTCAAGACAGAACAAAACGAGTAAGAAAGGTAAAACGTGAACAACCTTTGTAAAGAACTTTTGTGCATGACTTCGGATCTGCACGGCAGTCTTTGTTCCAATGTGCTCTATAGAAAAGCAAAATAGAAATTGAAAAGAAGCACATAACGCTATAATTGCTGTCTAGGAAACAGTAATGGGCAGAAGGAGCAAGATAACCTTCAATGCGCTGCCAGGCGCGTCCGTATAGTTTCAAAGCTTCTAGGAACCTGTTGTGCTCATCCTCAGTCCATCGCTCGCGTTGCTTTGTAATCGTATACGGCTTCCTTGTCTGCCCCACATCAAGATACATAAGTTGTGAGTTCCTTTGATACATATAAGTAATGAGCCGGATAAGGGTTTGGGTGTTACTTTGATAGTGGTGAGTTCCTCTCCAGATGAGTAATTATCCATCTCTGCTTCAACTCCTCGTGGATGAGCAGAGTATAGCAGAGCAGCTTTCTTTCATCTGCCTCCAAAATCTGAGCCTCCAAACGGGTTTGGAATACTGCCACTGCAAAAACAAGAAACACAATCCGGTGTAGATCTTCTCCCTCTTTTCCAGATATCACTCACTCGCAACTAGCTAGCATTCAAATCAAAACATTAACAACCTGAAACTAATCTATGCTACTTAATAAACAGAAACGCATGATAAAGATGAATTCATTGGTAATATATATATATAGGTTGAATCGGAAGAATCCAACCATTAGATTAGACGGAGAGTTGCTTATCCCCAACGAACCGAATCATGCCTAAGCCTTTGAGAATGAAAAGAAGCAGAAGAACAAAACAAAAACGGGAAGAAGAAGAAGAAGATGAGAGGGAGGAATTTCACAGTAATGGAAGAACGGAGTATAGAAGAGTAAAGTATAAATTACCTGGGTGGATGATAATCATAAATCCGGCAATCCAGCAACGTTTCAGCCTGGACTCATCATCTTCTTCTTCTTCTCCGGCACTGAATGGATCGGAAATCGGGTTCCGGCTAAAGAAAAAAGAAACAGCAGAGACTTGGAATTGGAAGGTAGGGGATGAAGCAGCCAGCACTAGTACAAGTATTGAGAAGCTCTCAACTACAATTAAGCCGTTTTTCTTTTCTTTAATTAACTCTGCGCCCGTCGAGTCTGAGCCACTACTATTTTGGCTTCAACAAATAAACCAAAATTATGTGAGGCTCTAGAGCAGCTGGGTGGGGGAAGAAACCACGTGGCATTAGTTTAGTGGCTTATGCAGCCCCCACCGTTTGCACTTTTCTGGAACCACGCGCTCTCCATCCCCGTCACAACTACATTTGCCTGCCTTTTCTTTACACACCACAAACTCCAACAAACAAATTATGACGCGCTCACTCTGCAACTTGGGAAACATCCACCTCAGTCCTCACTGAACCCTTTATTACATTTGTGAAATGTTATGTATATATATATATATATATATATATATATATATGTATATATATAACTAAATTTGAAACATTGATGGAAAAATAAATAGATTCACTTGAACCCACTTTCAACCCAAATATTTTACGCCAATTTTAAGCTGAAACGACATTGTTTGTGTTTGTGCAAGGAATTGGTTGATTAAAATATGATCCCTGCATCTAATAGCAAGTTCAACAGCTTCCCTACAAGATTCTCCAAGATATAGTACTACATCCCCATATCCCCTATCTTTTTTTGCTTCAACTCCAACAGCTTCTCTAATGTGGGGATTAAAATTTAATGCATGTGCATTAAATTTCAGTATTTTATCTCTTTATTATTATTTTTTCACCATTCAAGTGTATTTTGGAATCTTAATATTTAAAATTACGTATGATAAAAAAATGTGAAATATATATATCATTAAAATATGCATTAAAACGAACATAACAAGATCTCACGTGACAATATTCAAATTTTTATAAACATGTAAACATAGTCATGTATGATCTTGTTTTGTTCGTCAAAATATGAAATTTAATAATATATAATTCTTTATTATATACAATTAAAGATAATCACATTTGAAATATATTATTTGAATTATAAAACTTATAAAGAGAGGTAAAAGATCAACATAAATGTACTAAGCATTAAATTTTGCTTCCCCAAGTTTTTTTTCTCTCTCTACAGATTTGGGGAATGGGATATGGAATCTGTTGGAGCTGAAAAATGGCTCATATTCCATAAATTTATTGAAATTCCTCAACTTGGGGAAGCTGTTGGACTTGCTCTAAGAGGTACACCTGCATCAAATTGGCACTCCGGGTGTCAAGCACTCCCACACATTTCCTTTTTATTTTCTTTTTTCACTTGGTTGATTGAGATGTCGTGTGGATGGATGTGTTTGATACGTATTTTTAAGTCAGGTTTGCTTTTAAGTACAGTTACATCAGATACACCCATATGCAATTATGTGTTTATCAAAGTAGACCAATTTACTTATTTTCGTATATCTAACCAACAAATTATAGTTAGAGTCTTAGAGAACTATTTTCATGTCCCTTTCATAGATATACTAAAACTCAATATCGTAAAATATGATCTCTTTTAACAGGCCTTTAGTGTGTGCGCTTATTTGAGACTTTCTCTAACAGAAAATAAAATAAAATATTTTTATTGAGAATTTGTCTTGTTACTTAACACTGAACTTACATTCATATTTCAAAATTAAAGATGGAATGATTAAATGCTTAAAATTCCAAATATACTAAGTTGTCAAGTATTGTAGTTTGTAGCTGGTTTCAACATGAGTTTTAACAAATAGAAGGCCTTCTTCAATACATGTCACATGACACATTATATTGACTCATTTATTGATTTTTGCATTGGAGATCAATTTTACGATTTAAGATTATAGTAATAGAGTATTAGTGTACTAGTTGGTAGTACAAGATTGAAAATGATAGTCATAAAAATATACAAACCCGTTGAAGATTATTGGAGTGGAATTACAAAAATATGGAATCTAATTAAATAGCAAAAGAGTGGAGATGATAAGACACAGAAGTCAGGAGCTGGTTCCTATGATATCCTCATAAGTGCCTTTGATCTTTCGTACTAGAGCTTCCCTGAAACAAACCAACCACAAGAGCATAAGTATGATCCTCATATATAAGTCAAATAAAAAAGCATAGTATATAAATAGGGACCTGTCTGGCTTGAAGACGAGATTCTTGTAAGCAAACCACTGAAATTGAATTCAAGATGAATATCAACTTATATGATTATGATTTCTGCAAAAAAAATGAATAATAGCAGGGGACTTACACCAGAGTAGCCAATGCCCACGAGCTCAAGAACGCCAGGAATCAACGGGAGCCTATCGATCGCCTGTGAGTTCATACCATCATACATACTCAATATTCATACAACTACAATCAGAAGAAGAAGAAGAAGAAGAAGACAGAACTCACCGCGAGCAGTCCCGTGGATCCCCACAGAGCAACAACCCCAGCTACGGCCAGAGAACTCACCGCGTACTTGTCTTCCAGCTTCTCCCACTGATGAATTGAATACAATTATAATTATAACATAACCATCTCTGCTAGTTAATATTCATATAATCAGCTTCTTACGGCTTCCTGCACTGTTTTCACGAATTCCGGAACATCCTCCGTCGAAACATCAGCTTGCGTCCCTGATCCAGTAGCCATGGCCGCCACATTCCTTCTGCCTGAGATGAGAATAAGGATTGAATTAGTGATAAAGACAAGAGATCATTGGAGATGGATGGGGGTACGTACAGTAGGCGGAGGTGGTGCTGGCGGCGGCGCGACGATGGGCGAATGTGGGTAGGGTCACGCACTGGGGAGATGCTTGCCGACACGCCGCCGCCTTGTTGTCAACCAGGGCCGTCGAGATGGAAATTGGGGTGCTTGACGACGCCATCGCTCTTCCTGCAACTCTCTCTCTCTCTCTCTCTGTGTGGCAGTGGGTGCGTAACTGCGTATATGAGAGAGAATTGGATTGGATGTTTTCTAGTGGATGCAGAATTAATCATGATATCAAGCCTGGTGTGTCACAGCCACCCATTCTCCATCATCTGGATTCTTAACTGCTGACTTGGCCATAGGATTGCGTTTCACTCTTACTTTGGTTCCATTTGTTTTTAAGAAAACGCTTTAAGTACCTAAAAATGATTAATTACCCAAAATGTGATCTGTTTAATGTGATCTGTTTTTAGTGTCTTGCATGTGAATGCCACGTGAGACGTTTTACTACAAACTTTCTCCAAATGGTTTAATTCTACATTTCTTTCGAGAAACAAAATCACACCATTCTGCAAGCTGAGCTTTTTTGCTTGAGAAACCTCCTCCTCCATGACCATGACGAATTACCGGCTGCCACTGCAAACTTGGTAACGAAAAAGAAAACAATATATTTATCCAATAATCAATTAGACACAAATACAGCTGAAGCCCTATAAAATCAAAAATAAAACATTGTCACAACTCACAAGGCATTAAAAAAATGCCTTGTTTACTATTTTAAACTTCTTTTCTAATGACTTCTGACAACTAATCACGTATTTGGTGATGAAGAACTTGATTCCAATGCGAAGAGATTCATACTCCGGGGTGATTGCAACACGAGAAAACACATTCCATACAATCTTGTCAGGAAGAGCCAGGATGTCCTCAAAAAGCATCCGGAAGTGCATGATCCCTTTGGGGGTCAATTCAGTGAGATCTACCACCTTCAGTGCTGCAAGTGAAAGGCTAAAAGAGGCAATCATCTCAGCCGTAAATTTTGCAAGATGCATTGATCTTAACAAGGGCATCGTTTCAACTTCTTTGTATTGGTCCCATAGGCAGTACTGAGAAAAAAAAAACTTTAGTATATGAAAGATCAGTGGATTCACAAAAACCAGGCGAAGGTCAAGTCATACCTGTAAAGTAAACTTGTGGTTTTTGTTGTGCTTACATAACTTAGAACCAAGAATGGTGTAATACTTGTTGAAGACTTTTTCTTGCACGCAGCACTCCATAAGAACACGCGTGATCTCTCTATCCTGGAAACGATGACATCAAGGCTGAAACTCTGTAGCACTTGGTCAACATGGACAAAAGAAGACCACGAAAGGACACTTACCTGCTTTCCGTGTAAATCCAAACTAATAAGTTTTGCAAAGGCATCTCTATAGTCCTCCCCGCTCATGATTACACAAAAAATGGCCCTTCTAGCATCTGTGTTCATCCTATGGGCAGCAGCAAGATCCAGCAATTTCTGGGCCTCGTTAACTTCCCAATCAATTTCGCTAGCAACCTCATCCACCTTCTCGGTTGAGAATAAATCCCCAGATAACCACCAATGGCCTTTCTTGTCAGGATCAAGAAGCTTACTCCATTTCGTAACTTTCACCAGAATATCGTCCACCCTCAGCTGCAAACAGTATGAAAAGCCATAAGAGAAACATGGTACATTTTTCCAGCTGTAGCTGGTGATAGAACCATCAACTTTCACATTTCAGATCTAAGAACACTATTTAAACATACAAACAGAGAGTTTAGTAACAAAGTTTCCAGATCCAATAACACCTCCTCAAATAGATCAAGATTGATAATCATCGCATGCTTTGAGCCAAAATCATACTACTAGTCAAGACTGTTGTTGATCAGTTTAGGATTTTAAAAATCACATGGTAGATGAAGTATTAAAAGCCAAAAATCATACTACTAGTCAAGACTGTTGTTGATCAGTTTTGGATTTTAAAAATCACATGGTAGATGAAGTATTAAAAGCCAAAAATCATACTACTAGTCAAGACTGTTGTATTAAACCAGTTGACCAACATATTACAGTTGTTGATCAGTTTTGGATTTTAAAAATCACATGGTAGATGACGTATTAAACCAGTTGACCAACATGTAATCTATGTGTGTACAATAGGGTACTGTCTTGACCAGATACCTTCTGTAGCCACTTCTTGATCCGGGTATGCTGCACAGTTTCCTCTTTAGGTCTCTTCTTGTTGTTTTTAATTTCACATATGGTTTCAAGCATGAACTCCATCTGCAATGACAGCAAAAGCAAAATTATTGTGATGAGGAATCACAACATAGAACACATCACACATGAGAGCTTCAAATAGGCTAGTACTCTTTTGGCGCTCATATTAGCTTGTCCGTCTCCAGATGAAGCCTTCAACTCATTCACTCTCAGCTGAACACTTTGAATAAAGTTCTTCATTCCAATAGGATCGTCCCCCCTCAGTTTCATTCCACAAGCTGTCATCATCAAAAAGATGTCTTGTTAGGACAAGTGGATTTTAACTGACATAAAATGAGAATGAATATAAAATACTGAAACTTTTTCCGAATCAAAAGATAGGTGGACCCTGGACAACCAGTACTTGCAAAAGACTCAATGCTCAATAATGAACTTACTTTGCAAAATAGTCAAGATAGTAGAAACGTCAACTTCAGTCAGTCGCTTGCTGAGCATTGTCATGAAATCATAGACCAACTCCCTGAAATGCAAAAGGAAGAAATTCCAAATCAACTGATTTTATATGCTTAACTATATATTCAAATTGGGGGGAGGGGGGAGAGAGTTGTGAATAAGGAAAAATACAAGATTTATTAATAAATAGTTAATAGATACTCACGTTACAAAATTCAACAACCAGACTGTTATCTGTTCTCCTACATTCATCATAACCGGCAACTGTTATCGTTTGTTTCTGGTCTGGCCCTTCCAGTAGCCGGACAAGTTAGAATTTTTCTGTGATTGTAGATTGGCGGTAGGAAAGGGAATTCGAGAATCCTCCTCCGAAGCCTGATTGCGAAGACGCAGGTATGTTCTTCGTTACTCTACCGTTGATCTGGTTTGTGCAGGATTATAGTTTTCAGTTATGATTTAGGGTCGAGGTTCTAAAATGGAGGCTGCCGCGTAGTGGTCAAGGATTTTCCGAAGCTGGAATCTGGTTCAGAGAGTTCACTGGACTCTAGTTTGTTGGGATTCGTCAGGGACAGGGCACATGGAATCGCTCGTGGTGATATTGTGAGTTAATTGTCCCTCCTTCTGAGGGTTTTTTGAAGGTTTAGACTTCATTGGAGCTTAAAAATAAGTTGCTGGCTACATCAAATTGGTATCTTAACCTTTAATTATAACTATGAAGATGATAGCAACTTTTGAGACATGAAAGGGGGTTATTTATCATTTTCAAATTGTTGCAGAAAAAAGCATCAGAAATGGGCCGAAGAACAAAGGGAAATCTATCACACACAATCACAACCAAAAGCACAAAACATGAGATTCTAAGATGAATTAACTAGAAAACGAATTCAGCGAATGCAGGTTCAGTTCTATATTCTCTATCTACTTGCATTCTGGATTAAAATGTATAATCCCTTGGTGTTTATTCCTTAATCGAGGGATGAGTCAACTTGATCACTGATTAAAGTTTGGTTTTGGGTAATTTTCAGACAGATCATGAAACTCAGAGATGTCACAATGAGGAGATAGTCAAAATGCAAGAGCAATCGTCGGTAAAGTTGGAAAGGGAAAAGTGTGCCACAGAAGAACATATCCAAGCTCAGAAAAGGCAGACAGAGAAAGAGAGAGCTGGGATTAAAAGAGAAACATTGAGAGTGAAGGCCATGGCTGAGGCCGAAGCTAGGTCCCATGAGGCAAAACTGACTGTAGACCAAAATAAGAGGCTGCTTCTAGACAGGATTACAGGTGAAAGAGACAAGTGGCTTGCATTTATCAATACCGCTTCAGCCACATTGAAGGTAGAAAATGTTTCATTTAGCATCTACTCATGCTAAAGAAACTTTTGTTTATTTACTTCTGATATTACTTAAGCATGATAGTTTATTTTCCTCCTAATTAGTTTTTCTGAAAAATGCTTCTAAACTACCTTTCATAGAGTTAAGTCATGGGGTGTTATAGAATGCTTCTCTGGAGCTGAAAAAAATGGTCAAGGCTTTACACGGGGCAGGAATAGAGGTATTATTTATTTTTCTCGTATTTTTGTTGCCCTATTTTTAAAGGTTCCTGTTCTACAGGTTATTTTGGATGTTGCTTACAATTATACGAATGAAAGCGATGACTACAAGAAAACACTACCTCATTTCGTGGCATAGATAATAAGGTGATTGCATGATTTTCACTTACGTATATGTATATCTAATTGCATTTGTTCCCTGACTTGTGAATCACTTTTTGGCTTCCAAGTGAAAGGAAAAGCATATTAATTTCGTTTGAATCCCTTCCATTTTGTTAGATTGTTTCACCAAAATTATTCTGTCTGTAATTAGATTGCTCATAGAAGTAAAACAGTGACTGTTCAATCTTTCAAACTGTTAGAAACAGTTCTTGATTTTAAATTTGGTTTCCAGAATCTATTCTAATGAGTTTTGCAAGATTAGACTTCAAACTACTCCACCCTTAGGATTTTCCGTTTAACCTCCCCTCATCAAAATTTCAGAATAGAAATCATAAGCTACTGTTCTATGTGAATTTTATCTGTTCTTGAGATATACCATCTTAAATTACAATGCCCTATTTTTTCCCTTCTATTTTGCAGTGAAATTTGGGTCCATCAGTAATTTTATGGTCCTTTTAAAAATAATTTGTTTCTTGCATCCTAAGGACACTGCTTTTAACTTTGATGTTTACCTGATTCTGTTAACCAGTTCTTTATGGAGCACAACTAGATACTGTTTTATAAGGATTTCCAAACTAAAATTACTTCTTATATGCATTCCTATGCGGTGCTAATTTTAACCATTTTTAAATCTTCTGGATTCGCTATTACATGTGCCAAAGCTATTCGGGCTGTAGACTAGGTGGTTGGAATCAGATTTACATGTGCCAAAGCTATTCAGGCTCTTGTGTACACTTCAAATGAAGTTTCAGTTTATTCAATAAAATGGATTATTATTTCGCTGTCATCCTGGTTTTCTTCTGTACCCTGTCTTTATTATTCATTTATATTTGAATGCATGTCTTGTTCATTGATCTTAGTATGCCCATTTTGAATTCTTTATGAATGTGCTACTTGACACATTGAGACTGCTAAACCATGGAAACCTGCTTTCTTATATCTTAAGATTTCTAGGACCTGCAATGTGTGCATAAATGTACACATTTTTTATGAGAAAAATTTCCACCCTACCTCGTCTGAAAACATCCTTTTACATGCCTACAAACCATAACATAGTTCTTACTCACAGGTAATTCTGATTATGGCAGAACTTGTAATTCTAGTAGCACAGAAAAAAGGGTTGGCTTTCTATTTGCCAACTTCAGAAGAACTCAAAAGTGATATAGGAAACTCGCTTACATCAGTAAAAAATCATTTTTGGGGAATGCAACAGGTCTGCAAATGATTTCAACTGGCTGGCATATCAGTAACAAAAAGATAGCAGAGACAGCAAGATTGGAGTATATATGTTATATGAGTTAAACAACAGAAAAAGAAATCTTTGGGCAGATCATTTACACACCAGATATTCCAGGCTAGTCACAGTAAACTTAACTGATAACTTAATTCAGAATTGATTTTGATATTCAAATGCATAAGGAATGAATAGGGTGTAAGTTCGGTAGGTTTAGAATGTAATTACCTTGTGCAAACTCCAAATATGTATAGATAAGAGAGCAGGAGCACCAAATTTCGCAAGGATAGATTGTCTTCTTTAAGGTAATCCTTCTGTACAAGGTAAATAAGCCCAAAAAATAATTTCATTTAGAAGGTGAGTTGTTTGAATCAAAAACTTTTGCAGAAAATATCCGATCCTTGATTATTATGAGGAATTTATCACATTATTCTTGTTTTGCAGTTTCCGTACTAGGGTGTTGGCAACTCGAGTATCAAAAGCAATAGATTCTTTGTTGGTAGTAACTATCACTAAAGATTTGGACTTCCATTAAGACATTAAAGGATGATCAAAATTCTCTTGATTATGTCTCACTTAAAAGACCTACATTATTCTCTTGATTGTTGCTCTAATTAATTGAGTGCTGAGGACCAGAAACAAAAGCAGTAACAGCACTAAACTTTCCCAATCTTTCTATGTGCATGAAATATAACCTTTGTCTTACAAACTTCATGGTATAGAAACTGACTAGAGAAACTATATTAAATTTGAAGAATGCTCCATTGATTGATTGTACGACATTTACCTCAAAACATGTAGCCAAGGAGGCAAGAACCTTTGCTCCAAAATCAATCCCAACCAAGCATGCTGTGCCAGCAACAAAAGCTGCAAATGTGGCAGCATATCTGGACATAAAATGTGGAGAGTCATGCAATGAATTTGGTGTGCAGAAAAATAATTCAATCAAGGGATCATGGATTAGTATAAATCGAACAAAATAAGACATACAATACCAAGAGCAAGTGAAATTTATGCATGGCCGAACACTAGGGTAAAATAAACTCTTACTGTTCATTTCCGCGAGGACCTCCAGCACAAGAGGCCAAAACTTGTTGACTAATAATCTCAGAGCCAGCAGAGCGACCCACAGCCTGCACAGAGTGCAGAATAGTAAAGCTATTGAGATATTCAAAATTATTATTAGTAAATTCACAGATTTTAGACACTCGACGCCACAACAGTGTCATAACAAATTCATATTCGATGACACATTCAATCACCATGTAAAGTAGATTCAAGGACATAAAAGCTCAGACAAATGAGGTAAGGTCTAATTCTTTCGTCATGTGACTCATGTCATGGTGATTTTAATCAAAAGCATTAAAAGATATCCGTTTCTCAGTTCATTGAACAAATTCCTCCTAGACATCACCAAGTAAATCTAAACTATCTGTAAGCCTTGAATATGTGAACAACTGTCCATTCATTGAAGTATCATTTACTCAGTTCTTGCTAACCATCTATATCAATCCGACAGGTCAATTTCATAGAATTATATATTAAGAAAGGAAATGACAGAATAGATCAGTAGCATACATGAAAAATTGTGGATATTTCCTCAGTGATTGATTCAACATTGGTTTCACACAGCCTGTTCAAGAGACCTGGAAAATGTTGGATCACCTCCAATTAGTATGAATTAGAATATAAATCATGTTGACAAAATTGCATTGGATTAAATTTGCAACTACTATACCTCTAAGCCTTGAGCGGATTTTAGCATGTTCTTCTGACTCAAGCAATCTCAAATGAGCCATTTTGGAATCTCTTTCCTTGGCTCCACCATTTTGCACCTGTTCCAATGTACTGCGTTCTAGCTCTGCATGATTCATGTCATCATCATTGGCTTTGAGTGTCACTTGTTTAAGCTTCTTAGCAGGCTTCCTTTCCAATTCAATATAATCACTAGCTGCAAAGTTACTTCTTTTTTTCTCCCTCTTTGTACCAACTAATTCCTTTGCCCTGTCACACTCCTCCGAGCTCCAACTAATTTCTTCTCCGAGCACCAAACTCAAGCCATCATCTCCCCCCAAATTCCCGTTTTTCACCTTGTACTTCTTCTCGTACTTCTTTACGGTTATAAAATCCTCTTCAGCCAAAATATCACGTCTTCCCTTTTCCATCTCATACAATTCCCCAAACTTAGTTTTACTTTTCACCTTCTTCTTTCTCTCCCGAGAACAGCCAGCTGATGAAACCCTAACCTCTTTCTCATCCGCATTCTCAATTGAATTCCTCGATTGCTACACCACAAATTAAGTGAAGAGAAATAAAAATCACAGCTAAATAAAGCACAATAAACAACCAGTTTATAGAGCAAATTACTTGATGATTGACCCAGGAATCTAACTTCCTCTTGCCCTTCGCTAAGCGAGCTTCCTTTCGACGCTGTTTGCGCGACTTTTCAACCTCTGCAACAAAATACAAACCCATTAAGCTCGCCTACCATACAACTATGTAGAATATTGGAGAAAAGAAACCGTACTCATTCGGTTGTCTCTGCAATTTTCCCTGAAATTTACGCCGGCACGGTTTGACTAGGGTTTTGAGCAGCCGCGCGGAGAAGGGTTATGGACCTTGGATTTGGATTTGGATTTGGACTTGGACTTGGATGTCATGATCCAGTCATGAACCAAAGGGCAAAGGAATCCTTTCATCAACTAGGAATGTAAAAGAAGAAAGTCCAGCAAGTTGTCCAACACAATGTGCGGACTGCTCCGTCGTAGACAACCAAAAAGCTCTAGCGTACCATCGGGAACCGTTCAGTTTCTTTATCGGAGACAATCGGACCGACCGGTCAGAAGCTCGAGAAAGGAGAGCCGACACCAGTCGGAGTTCAGCGCGAGTTGGAGATTGCTCGTTCCTGGTGAAAGAGGAGGCTCCAGTACAACTACCACAACTAGCGGGTAATGGTGTATTGAAGTTATTAAGCTTGTCAATTGCTTTGACCCTGGTATATCTGGAAAGTTTAGTAGAGGTTCAGAAATGACCTATGACAAAAGTGTATTTCCTGAACCTTTAATGTGTCATGATCCTGGTATTGAAGGAAATTATCTGAGAAGATTCAGTGTTTCCTGGTGTTGTAGTGGATTACCTAAGGAGATTCAGTGCTTTTAAGTTAGGACTGCATAGCTGGGAATCGAGCCGTCAAAATGTCTTCAATCTTGGACAACTACTGGCCTTTGACTGTCAGTGTCAAAGTGAGTGGTTGTGAAGTGGCTTTTGGAGTTCACTTCAGTCTTCTTTTGTTTTTTTTTTTTTTTTTGTCAAAACTTCAGTCTGGTAATGAGAGAGAATTGGATTGGATGTTTTCTAGTGGATGCAGAATTAATCATGATATCAAGGCCCTGTCTTGCACCACGGCACTGCAGCACCGTTGCAACACCAATAAATCACTCTAGCACGCACCACTGCAGCACCAATAAACCACTGCAGTACCATTGCAGCAACACTCCAGCACTACTGCAGCACCATTGCAGCACCATTGCAGCACGAATAAATTAATCGCAACTTTAACTTAGTTTGATTCAATCCAGTTTTAGTTGATTGTGATAAATTTAGTTTAGTTGATTCAACTCAATTTTGTTATATAATATAATTGCATACATTTTAGGTTTAACTCAACAGTTAAATATATTTTAAATCTCATTACAATTTAGCTTGTAATTCCAACGCATAACATATATATTATTCAAATATCGCAAAAAATTCTTACAATCATCAATTCATACAAGTGTCTACTACTAATCACTTTCTTCAATGTCATTATCTAAATCATCAGCTTCGCGTTTTATTGAGTTCCAAATCCTATTGAGCACTCTTTATTTTGAAATGACCATTGTTAAGTTTTAAGTACCACTCCTTGACCATTGTTAAGTTTTAAGTAAGGATTTGCTCATTACTTTACGAGTGGTTTCCTCTTTTCGTGTGTTATAATAAACAATACGAAAAATGCAACTCATATTTATTGTCTCCTAAATTTGAATAAGAAATAGTTTTTAACTTTTCTTTCATTGTTGGTTCTTACTTCTTACATAGTTTTTTTAAACAATGACTTGCCACTTAAATGAGTGCTCCTTAAACACATTACCATTGTTGATGCTCTTAGCATCTTCATTTTAATACATCTTCATTTTAATTTTCACTTAATTGACTGAATTATTTGCTCCTAAATTCATCTATTTATACTAAATTTCATATATTTTAATTTCAATGCAACACCAATAAACCACTGCAGTACGGCTGCATCACCACTCCAACACGACTGCAACACCACTCCAGCACCAATAAATCCTTGCAGCACCGTTGCAGCACCAATAAACCACTGCAGCACCCACTCCAGCTCAACTGGACAGGGCCCAAGCCTGGTGTGTCACAGCCACCCATTCTCCATCATCTGAATTAATCATAATATTTAAGAGACTTTGATGACATATTAGGTCAATGGTCCGGTCAAAGGTAGATTTGGTGAAAATGATAAAATTATTTAAACGGGTCTTTTCTTATAATATTTAAGAGAGTTTTTATACAAATTCTTAGGAGGGTGATAAAAAAATATATGTTGATGATATCAAACAGTATCATATTCTTGAATATCGCCAAGTAGTCGGAAAAGCAATTTGTTTAAATGAGTTGAGTTGAACTTGGAAAACCCCATCTCGAGTTCAACTCATTTAAAATTTCTCGAGTTTAAATTTGCCTCAGATTTGAATGTGCGAGCTAATGAAATCTTTGTTCGAGCTCTAGTTCAATCGAGAAGAATGAGTTCAAAATGGAATTTAAACATAGTGAAATATATTTGTTAATATAAAATTTATATTTTTAGTATGATGTTGTATCGCTGATCAAAGAGTTGTCTTCAGACCGTCTGCACTATCGAGCTTATGAATAGTACGATGTCCTCAAATGGATGAACGACCTTGAGCCTGCGAGCGGCAAAACAAAGCCATGTAGTTACCTAGGGGTAGCAACTCTTTGTGTGATGATGAGATGAGTTTATTGAAAAGTTCGTGCAAAAACCCTAACCTTAGAGAGAGTTCGAGTAAAAATGACTCTACCTGATACTGTACAGTCTGGGTTGATCGAAGTACTTAGAGTGATGGGTTGACCAAGAGACCAAATGAAGGTGACTCAACTAAATATGAACCTTAAATTAATATTAATAAATTTAACAAAATATTTCTAATTATTTTATAGTTGATGTCTTTTTGCTCTTCTTCAAATCCCTGGCAATGTTTTAGCATTCTCCTACAATTTAAAAAGTCTTTTACTCTTTTTTTAATCAGAGCACACAGTTTTAAAAATACTATTTATAGAGGAAATAATTCATGAATCATCATTGGAATAAATAATAATGAGTAATGTCTTAGGTCCTGTTCTCTAGAGATTATTTGAATATTTTTTAGTTCAGATAAATTTTTTTAGTTCAGATAAAGTTTTTTTAGTTCAGATAAACTTTTTTTAGTTCAGATAAACTTTTTTTAGTTCAGATAAACTTTTTTTAGTTCAGATAAGTTCAGATAAAGTTTTTTTAGTTCAGATAAATATTTTTTAGTTCAGATGAGTTCAGATAATCTTTTTTCAATTCAGATGAGTTCAGATAATTTTTTTTCAGTTCAGATGAGTTCAGTTCAGTAAAATTTTTTAGCTTTCATATAAGTTAAGTTCAGTTAACTTATTTGTATTTTAGTTCAGTTCAGTTTAAATCAGTTCAATCTTTTGACCTTAATTGTTCATATCAGTTCTGTTCAATTCCATTCAGTTTACTTCAGTTTCAATATGATTTGATGAAATTTAGATTAATTTAGTCATACCGATTCTTTTTTTTCAATTCATTATGTTCAGTTCAGTTCAGTTTAGCTCAACAACAATATAATTTGGTGCAATTAATTAAGGTTAATTTATTCATACCGTTTATTTTCATCACACTTATTTATTTTCAATTCAGTTCAGTTCAGTTATCTATACGCTTCAGCTCAACTCAAATCAATATGTTTAGCTAGCAAACATGATCATATTTTTTAACATTAAGGCCCTGTGTGGCAGAAATTTTATATATCAATTCAGTTCAATTCAATCCAGTTCAGTTCAGTAAATTGAAGTGAAAAGTAATTTGATGAAATTCATGTTAATT
Source organism: Cruciata laevipes (assembly GCA_963678965.1). Classification (NCBI taxonomy): domain Eukaryota; kingdom Viridiplantae; phylum Streptophyta; class Magnoliopsida; order Gentianales; family Rubiaceae; genus Cruciata; species Cruciata laevipes. The sequence continues at coordinate 30,075,117 of OY787634.1, forward strand.
CAGTCATGTTGATTCTTTTTTCAGTACATTAATTTTCACTTCATTTCAATTCAATCCAATTCAGTTCAGTTGAACAAGAAATAAACTCTATCAAACTCTAAGTTATACTCAAATTATTAAATTTCAAATGTTTTGAAAATGTCATATTTATTTCATTTCAGTTCAGTTGATCTATATATTCCAATTCAACTTTGTTCTACATATTTTCATATTAAATGTATTATGCTAAGATTAATAAATTTCAAATATATTGAAATTGATCATATTATTTTTAATTCAATTCAGTTCAGTTTATCTACATCAGTGCAACTCAGTTCAGTATATTTTAACATTAAATGTATTATGTTATATTTAGATTAATGAATTTCAAATATATTGGAAATGATCATATATTTTTTAGTTAGTTTCAATTTAGTTCAATTCAAATTATCTAAATATTTCAATTCAGCTCAGTTTTTAAGTTCAAATAAGTTCAGCTAAATTTTTGAAGTACAAATGAGTTCAGTTCAGATGAGTTCAGATAAAGTTTTTTAAGTTCAGATGAGTTCAGATAAAGTTTTTTAAGTTCAGATAAAGTTTTTTAAGTTCAGATAAACTTTTTTTAGTTCAGATAAAGTTTTTTAAGTTCAGATGAGTTCAGATAAAGTTTTTTAAGTTCAGATAAACTTTTTTTAGTTCAGATAAAATTTTTTAAGTTCAGATGAGTTCAGATAAGTTCAAATACCGTGAAGAGAACATGACCTTACTATAATCGGTAATTTACGAGTTGGTTTTTGCTTCAAGGTTGATATTTTTTGTTTACCTTGTGAGTTGGACATGATTTATAGAATTTTAAGGTGTTTTCAAGGTAAATATTGAGAAAGATCCTCAACCTTTACACAACTGTTAGTTTGACCCACTATCAAATTTTAATGTCAAAAAAACCCCTAACTTTTCTTTTTTGATTCGTTTGGATCCCCTCTGGCTAATTAGGCCATTTATTCACTAAAAATAGTTTAATATTAAGTGTATAATAGTAATTTTGGGTTTAATTTAATGGAAAAAAGTGCAACAAGTATATTTGAACCCGGTTTTACCAGTATTAACATTTTGAGCGTTTTGAAGTCCTTGCGGCATAACTTTTTCTGTAGTTTTGGGAGACCCGGGTTTAACCAAAATAACTGAACTAAATTTAAATATATTTATCTGAACTGAACTAATCTACAGAAAATCTCTAGTAAACAGGGCTTAGTTTAGTATTTGGTTTGATTCGTAGTTCTAAACGTTCTGGATAAAATAAATAAAGATTTAAAATTTGGCGCTTACAGATATTTTCTTAATACTATTAAGGGACCTTTATTAAAATTCTACACGATGAAATTGAGGAATGCCTGCGATTCCGGCGAGCCAAAGTCGTGGAGTGCAGGACGACGGAGGGACACATGGGGGAACCGCGAAGGAGCTGTGCCGATTGGTGACAGATCGAGCGAAGTTAGGGCTTTGGCCCAATTCAAAACCCCCGCAGGCGAATGCTTTTGCTCCGGCAACCGGGAAATGTTAATTGCATGTTGGCCCAATCCGTTCTCACTATTTTGTTGGATTGTTTGTTCCATCCACAATGCTGTTGGATCTCCGGAATCACCTTCTCCCCATCCGAGCTTTCAGTTCCCTGAATTCACTGAGTATTCCAGGGGTTTATATCGATAAACCATAACCCTTTCTGGCGATGGCGCGCCTCTTCTACACGCTCTGTTCCGGCAAAAAAACGACGGCCATCCCCGTCCCCGCCTTTCTCGCCGGAGACATCCAAATCCGCTACTTCACCGGCGCCGCCGCGAGAGTCAAGGACGATAAGGAGCTGGTATGGAATGAGTCTGTGTGGGGAAGGTGAGGAACATTGGTCGTTTACGGAGACCACGTTGACGGAGAGGATCCTGTACTATACTGGGGTCGGATCCACTAGATGCATGATGTGAATGGGAAAGATGGAGTTGGGGCGAAAATGGATTCCATGGATTTAGATAGAGAAAGGGATCACAATTCAATCCGCTGCCACTTACTGCACCTGGAAAAATTATGAAGGTAATTTTTTTTGAATGCATTGTTTCATTGCCAATCTCTGATGTATGAGTTCAAGCATGTTACTTTCCACTTAATACATTATTTTCAGATATTAATGTTCAGTTACACAAAAGTGACATTTTTATAATTTCTCATTGTGGTTGGTTTGTTGTTGTAGGTGAATATAATTGACACACCTGGACACCTAGATTTCACGATAGAAGTGGAGAGGGCTTTGCGTGTTCTTGATGGTGCTATTCTCGTGTTTTGTAGTGTTGGTGGGGAGCAAAGTCAGTCTATCACTGTTGACAGGCAGATGAGAAGATGAGGTGCCAAGAGCTGCTTTCATTAACAAACTGGATCGCATGGGGGCGGATCCTTGGAAAGTTCTAGATCAGGTTTACACTTGATTTAGTTGAAGATTGAAAAAAAAACTCCCCTTTTTTGAATTGATTGGTAGGCCAGAGCCAAGCTTCGACACCATAGTGCTGCGGTACAGGTTCCAATTGGTTTGGAAGATGACTTTCAGGGTGTGATTGACATTGTGAATTTAAAGGCTCACCACTTCGAGGGACCCCCAAGGGTCTGTTTTCTTCTGATGGATAGTTACTGTGGTTATGTTTCTCCCTGTCTACATTGCTTATTTGTGTTTTTTTTTATGTTGTCAGTGAGATAGTGGTCACTGGAGAAATTCCTGAAAATTGAAAAGAACTTGCCATGAAAAAGCGTCGCGAACTTATTGAGACAGTCTCAGAGGTTGATGATCAGCTTGCTGAAGCATTCCTCAATGATGAACCCATATCACCCGCTGATCTCGAGGTTAAATTTTAAACCCTTCTATTGAGTTGTGGCTCGAGAAAATCTCTCTACAAATTTTAGTTAGGTATTCGCGCTTACATGGGAAACTTATATGTGTCATTTCTCCTTGACATGAAAATGTTAATCCTGATCTTGGGTTTTCTGTGTCCGGGCATCAGAGAATATTGCTGATTTTATGTCATGCAGCCTAACCTGTGAAAACTAGCATGGGATTGTACTTCAAGCATGGCACATCATTGTTCATGAACAAGTACTCCATATGGAGGGAATAGTATGGTGTGGTGAAACTAGAAAATCACTCTATAGAATCATATTCTTCTCCAACATGCTTCTCAGAGCTTAATTGAATATAAGACACTTCTCAAATCTCCTTGTTTAACTAATTGTATCCTCATAATTTCTCCATACACCATTGTGCGGGTTCTTGATCTATTCCCCTTATCTTTCTATAGGGGCCTTTTCATGCTCCATGCATTATTTTTTTAATACTGATGCTGATAAAATCATTCGTCGTCCTTTTAAAATTTGTTAAGATACACTAAACCTTAAATTTGGTGTGTCAAAGTCTGTTATAATCAGTTGCTGTTTAGGTAGATTATTTGTTTTTTGTTGTTTAAAGAAAATAATTTTTAAGAGTTGGGCTTATTCTTATTCAGAATTTGAATGAGAATAATAATTTTTTTGTGTGTGTTCTTCACCCTTATTGAACTGTTTGCTTTGCTATCTCACAGCAAGCGATCAGGAGAGCTACTATTGCCAGAACTTTTGTGCCTGTGCCCTGTGTTCATGGGCAGTGCATTCAAGAATAAGGTCAGATGCTGTTGATTTGTTTACTTACAGCATTTAATTAGTTTTCAATGTATCTTTTGTTGGTTACAGTATTTTGTTTACTTACAACATTTAATTGGAATGGCGGTATTTATAATCCCCTGAATCTAATATCCTAAACCAAATCCTACTGATATCAGATAATCAATTCCTATTAAGAATCTAGAAAATAATAATCAAATGTTAAAACTATTAAAAAAATAAAAATTTACCGGGATTAAGAAACCTAATCCCTTTTCCTGATAAGAACCTTTTGGTAAGAAGAAAACAAGTATCTAATAAACTATTATACTTATCTTGATCAATGATCTAGCTGATCACATTCGCATCAGAACCTCTTGTTCCAATTCACATCTATTTTACACTTTAGGACATAAAACAACATGAATAAAGAGTCCTATCCAACTACTTTACTCTGAAGTAGATTTTGATGCCACTTATACTGATTTGTAGAATGTAGTTTATCCACAGCTGATGAGAAGAAGCCGTAAATAATGAACCATTTTTCGTGTAGACAGCAACCAGGGTGCTTGATAGGTTTTCCAGAACTCTGTGATATACTATAAATAAAAAAATTAATTAAGATAGTTAATTTATAAACAAGGTATAAATTTTCTGGAAAAAGAATTCAATAAATTACCTGCCGGTACTGTAGGGATCTCTTAATCCATTGGAGAATATGATGTTGCTACTGAACTCTTCAGAATCAGTTTTATATCCTGCAATATTAATTGATATGAATTAGCCACCCCTTTTCTTTTTTCCACTTAATTGAAATGAACCATCGATTTGATATTAATATTATATTTCTTTAGGCTATATTGAAACTGATGAATCGAACTGATATAATTGAAATGTAGTTATAATAATGTATTTACCTTGCCTCCGTAGTAGGTGGTGATCCAGTGTGGTCGAGGTGAAACACCGAATCTTGATTTGCAGTCTTTGACATAATCACCTTTCTCCATTTGTATCCGATCCAAACACACAGCGCCTGGCTCTTGCTCTCTGCAGAATGCACGGAGCAGCCCTCTAACTTGGCCAGATGCTCAGCATTCAAGATGAATCTCTCGTCCCTGCTCCAGTAATCCTTTCTTCCAATTCCTGAATCCACTTTTCTCTTTGATGCCAACAAAATTGCCTCTTTGATGCTATGGTGATGCTTTAAATATTGGCTGCTTTAGACATAGTCCGTCAAGGTGCTGATGTGATGCCAAGGAGCCAGCTGAAGCAAGTATCGGACAGGTGATGCTTTAAATCTCGTATCTCGCAAGAATTACATAATAAGCTAGAATTATTTCGTCTGAACTGATTTGCAATTGTGGTAGCTGTGTTTAGGTACATAGAGAGAGTGACATTGAAAATGTCAAATTGTTTCTAAAATACACAAATCTTATTCTGGAAAGGTTGCATATTGATACTGCTATGAAGGTAAAGCACTTCTCTCTCCCTTCAATTTCTGTTTTTAAAACACAAAATTATTTTTGCATAATTTATTACTCCCTCAGCTCCATACTAAAAAGTTCTTGTTTAGGGAGTCCAATATTAAACATGATTTATGTCCCGTTTTATTCCATTTCTATATCTACTTTTCAGTTTTGGCAAAATTTTGAAAAGCGCTTGAGATTATTATTATTTTTTTTTGGAAATCTATCATTTCATTTGGAACATTTTTTTCATTTTAAGAAACCAGCCTTTACATGTGGACTGGAGGGCCTGTGTCCTACATAGTTAAGCTATCCATTTTTCCTTATGTAACTTTTTAGGTAGTATGAAGCAGTTTGGACTTGGTAACAAAAATGCAAATGATTATGCTACATAGTTATGCTCTGATCTCTTTTTATTTTATTTTATTTTTCATTTTAAATAAGCCTAAACATTTTATAGGTAGCTAAGGATGAACTTTCTCGAGAATGTAATTATGTACTGGAGGCTCAAAGCCAAAAGAGATTTCGTCATGTGCTTGCTGACATGGAGGGCTTTTATGTTCCCATGGTGGTGGATGACTTATCAAGTAAAAGAATTCTGAATTCTGAGCTTGTTCATGGTCTATTAAATGCAAATTATCCCTTGTAAATGTTTGATGATATCTACATATTTAGAGAAACTCTCTGAGATTATTTTCTCGTTATGGGGTTTTTACCTCTCTTGATTTTCAAATATTTCAGGAATTCCCATTGATAAGGTGGCATTGCTAGACCAAGGCACACGTAATTATGTTGGAAGGAAGTTGCTTCAACTAACTTTGACTGAGTTATTCGTCTTCAGATTTATGCAGGCGTGTTTCCCTTCAACACATCCTCTATTTTGATGTTCTATAAATTCATGTGGACAACTACTGATTAATTGGAGAGACATATTATAGAGGCCTAGTCTTTTAACCATGTACAGATGCTGTCTAATATAAAATGAATGAAAAACAATCATTCATACTTGGTTAAGTTACATGGGAACAACCATAAGTCATAGTTGTTGCAACTGGAATGTTGGCATTTACTGCTATTTGTTACAGTTGTGATGAAAATTAAATTTTTTTCTGTGATTTATGCATGGTTAATCGAGAGTATTCGTCTGGAAATTTTGAAATGTGTTTCTGATTGAAAATTTGCTCAGTCTAGCTGTAAGGGTCTAATGTTGTATTCTGGAGGGGGTTGGTTGATGATGAACCACCTTCTTTCCCTTGTGACAAACGTGAATATGACACAAGGAATTCATCTTTCAAGCGATTATCATCCTGAAGTACCTGGTTCTCTCTGTAATGCAGACTAATCCAAACTGTGGCAACTTTGTATATGATGAATCTAAGAATTCCATTAATCTTATTGATTTTGGAGCAGCTCATGAATACCCCAAACGCATAATCAAAAGTCATGGTCAAAACCCACGATCAAAATCGATTGTCAAAACCTGCTGGTCAAAAATCATGTTCAAAATTGAGGTTTAAAACATGGTCAAAATCGAGGTCCAAAACTCACAGTCAAAATCGATGGTCAAAATTCACAGTAAAAGGGGGGGGGGGGGTCAAAACCCACTACCGAAATCGAGGGTCAAAACTGATTGTCAAAATCGTGCGTCAAAACTGATTGTCAAAATCGTGGGTCAAAACTCATGGTGAAAATCGAGGTTCAAAACCCATGAAACCACATAAGACCGAAACTTACGCTCAAAAATCAAATGCCAAAATCCATTGGATAATCGAAAAGTCATGGTCAAAACCAACGATCAAAATCGATTGTCAAAACCTATGGTCAAAAACCATGTTCAAAATCGAGGTTTAAAACCATGGTCAAAATCGAGGTTCAAAACTCACAGTCAAAATCGATGGTCAAAATCCACAGTAAAAATGGGGGTCAAAACCTACAGTTAAAATCGATGGTCAAAACCCACAGTAAAAAAATAGGGTCAAAACCCACTACCAAAATCGAGGTCAAAACTCATTGTCAAAATCGAGGTCAAAACTCATTGTCAAAATCGTGCGTCAAAACTGATTGTCAAAATCGTGAGTCAAAACTCATGGTGAAAATCGAGGTTCAAAACCCATGAAACCATATAAGACCGAAACTTACGCTCAAAAATCAAATGTCAAAATCCATAATCAAAAGTCATTGGATAATCAAAAAGTCATGGTCAAAACCAACGATCAAGATCGAGATTTAAAACCATAGTTAAAATCGAGGTTCAAAACTCATATTCAAAA